>JASANF010019764.1:0-15107 GCA_030248245.1 Trissonchulus sp. WLG1_4
CTGGCTTTTTATCCGAGCTTTTAATTCATAATGAAAAAATCAATAAAATATATATACGTGGAAGCCGGGATTATAATCCGAGCTTGATTTTTATGAATACCATAAGCTCGGCTTTTTATCCCAGCTTGAAAGAATAACTTCTAAGCTACTGATGGCTGAAAAAATTTTGAAAATCGGTTCAGGCTGTGAAAAGTTACAAAATATTTTCTAAAGCTACCCGGGCCAGGCTAATTAAAGCGTTATAGCACAAGTAAGGTTCAATGCAAGTTTTGGGGTATAGCTGGGAATTTTTTTAAATAATATGGAGCTGGTTGGGGTATTTTAGTGCAGCAAATTTATTTTGATGCTTATTAGCAGGTTATCCCATAAAATTAGGCCTCAGGCTTAGGCTTAGGCTCAGTGCTTAGGCTTAGGGCTTAGACTCGGGAGCTCAGGCTTAGGCTAAAGGCCGATTCACACGCTGCGATTTTACTGCGATTTTGCCGCAGCGTTTTCGCCGCTGCGGCAAAACGCACTGTCTGAACAGACGCAGCGATTTCAATGCGGAATGAATGTGTCTTGATTTTTCCGCAGCGTTTTAAACGCCAGACTGCAGTTCGGCCTGCGATTTCAGTGCGTTTTGACACTGCGGACGTGTTGGTTTCAACAATATTAGCAAAGCTGTTTCTCATATTTTTAAAACAGTAAAGAAGCAGCAAAATAGTCTGCGAGACGCAACGTTTGTTCAGATGCTGCGTGTTGTGTGCGACACCCTGCGTCTTGCGTCAAAATCGCAGCGGCAAAAACGCATCGTGTGAATCGGCCTTTAGTGCTTAGGCTTAGGCTTAGTATGTGGGTTAGCAAAAGATTAGTCTTAGTTGCTTGCATCAAATAAAAGGGCACTTGCTTCTGTGGAATCATAAATAAAGCTGAACCTTTGAACCGAAATTAGCTGTCAGCGTAAAGCGTGATGCTGAGCATCAGTGACGTTTTGAATTCGTATTTATGGTATACATTTGTATTTAATAAAAATTGGAACCTATAACTAAATATGGCTATTTTTGCTTGGAAAATGTAATTAATCTATTGTCTATGCAAAAAGAAAACAATAACAATTGATAAATGTGAGCTCAGTTCAACGATGCTTATTTCGTCTATTTTATAGCTGTAAAAATGACGATTTTTTGATATAAATGAGCAGAATATGTTGCAAATAAAGCAAAATTAAATATATTATTATATGTTACTTTACGATGATCAAATTACGACTGATATTACGACTGTATTGGTGATAATTTTCGACAATTAGCCCATATATAACAAAAAATTATAACTTTCGACAAATTTGGAATTTTTGGAATTGCTAAAAATAGACTTTTCGCTTCAAAAGTGCTAAAAATGAACTCAGCGCATACATGTATGAGGGGAGGAATGGGGAGGACCCCCCCCAAATCGAGGACCCGGGGGGGAGGGTCCCCAACATTTGGGCAAAATTTTGAAAAAATGGCACTTTTTTGCGAAATTTTTAGATTATTTTTATTTATTTTAGGGTATTTTTGGTCGATCTGGGGGGAAGGGTCCCCAAAATTTGGCCGGAGAGGCCCCCCCAAAATTTTGACCCCGTTACATATATGACTCAGCGCACTAAAAAACCTATAAAATGATGTTTTTCGGCAACGAAAAGTCCAGCAGGAACTTTTCCCCTGTTCTTCAGTTGCACCCTGATAGTCAAGTTCGGTTTAAAAGTGCAACTTTATTTATCATTCCACAGTAGCAAGGGTACTCTTATTTTATGCAAGCAACTAAGACTATGGCCCGTATTCACATACTAACAATAACGCTTAAACTTAGTGTTTACACTTAGTGTTAGCGCTTATAAGCGCTAAGTGTTATTCACATACTTAAACTTCGCTAAGCGTTTATTTAAGGTGGCGCTCCTGAAATGTGACTTTTCAAAAAACGGCAGTTTGGGGCCAATTTTAGATACACAATGGCAAGCTGGTGTAAAAGTATGCCTAAATACAAAAAATGAAGTTGATTGATACAAATTAGCATTCACTGTAGACCAAACGTGAGTGGAATTTCGGCTTGCGATTTCTCTTCGCAAGTAAGTAGCTGTTGGACAATCAATAGCTCATTTTGCTTGCCTCAGCGTGATCGAGCGGTCGCAAAAAGTCATTTTTGATGAATATGATTGATTTATCGAAAAACACTAAAATCGCGATTTTTGAAAAACATAAATTTGGCTAAATTTTTTAAATACAATCGATTTGCCAAAAATCAAATTTTGCGACCGCTCGGAGATGACAAGGTGCATTAATGTGCCAAATTTTAACTTTTTTTGTTGAGCCAATTTTTTAAAATCGTGAGCCGAAAATTTGCGTTTGTATTCACACGCACTATATTTCTGTCTCATGCAAAAAATACTGCGTTATTTCACAAAAAAATTACACCACGCTCAATAAAACGCCATAGATTTTAAAGTGTGTTTAACTAAAACGCAGCTGGTTGTGTTTTTTAGTCTTTCAAATTCATTACATACGTGTAAAATGCATTGGCTTGTAAGGCGATTTCTGAAAAAATCTATTTTTCTTGCTCAAAAAGCTCAAAAATTTTAAAAATTTTTTCATGTGATATGGGCATCAAATTAAAGGAAATTCACTTCTGAACAACTTTTGTTCTTACGAGGCATGTTTATTTTTGCGCGTTTTCAAAATAATGGCCAAAACCCACATTTCAGGAGCGCCACCTTAAGCGCTTTTTTATATGGTTAGTAGTAAACATTCCCTCCACCACCCGGTGTACAGTAACAGGATGCAGACAAACCTTAATCTCGAATTTCAATTTGCAGAAGAAAATGAAGAAGAAGAAGAAGAAGAAGAAGAAGAAGAAAACGTTTATTTCCATAAATCCGCGGGTTTAACAATAACACTACAATTCATAACAGCTCAGAACCGACGTTTCCTATCACATTTTATCAAACCAAAATAATAACAAATCAAAAAAAAAGGAAAGTCATACAATGCACTATATATTTCAGAAATAAACAGTAAACGTATTTACATATATATACGGAAAATATATATATATATATATATATATATATATATATATATATATATATATATATATATATATATATATATATATATATATATATATATATATATATATATATATATATATATATATATATATATATATATATATAAATGTATATATACGGAAAATGGAAAAAGGGCAGGAGAGGACGAGTGGTCACCTAACCCCCCGCCCCTTCAGAAAAGAATCTAGCTGAACCTTAGTTAATTCGCTAGCAAACTTCAGTAAATTAGGTTGTTTGACAACCTGCTCAGGTAGCGAATTCCAGATTTTAGGGAATCTGAAAAAGTACGAATTTTCCACGCTATCTAAAGTAGATCTAGGCTGAATAAGTTTCAGAGCATGGTACCGATGGCTAAAATTATTGTCATAGGAGAAAAAATTTTCAAATGGCAAGTCAATATTGCCCCTAATTATCGAAAAACCCATCTTCAAATCGAAAACTAATCGACGATACTCTAAGTTTTCCAAATCTTTCCAAAGTCTTTAACTTCAGGTATTCTTTTAGTAAAGGACCGTTGTACTTTTTCTACTATGTCTATGTCCTTCAACAAGTAAGGTGACCAGATGACAGTCGCATATTCTACAATCGGTCTTACATATGTTACAAACATCTTTACAAGAAATTCTTTTCTCCTGGTTTTGAAAGCGCGAAAAATGCATGCAGACACTCGCATGGCTTTCTTTACAATCTTGCCACAATGAGAGGTAAATTTCAAAGAAGAAGACATGCAGATTCCCAAATCGATTGCCTCAGAAACACACACCAGATCGACATTGCCCATGCGATAGACTGGCATATCAGCAGAAAAATTTCCACCAACAAAAACAAAGCTTTTCTGCAAAGCAATACTCAATTGCCATTCACAAGACCAGCTATAAATTCTGTCTAAATCTTCCTGTAACTCAGCACTAAAATGATCATTACGATTGAGAACATAGTAAATTTTAGCATCATCCGCAAAAAGTGCAATTTGACCATTTTTTATGCATTCCGGTAAATCGTTAATATATAATAGAAAAAGAAGTGGGCCCAAGACTGAACCTTGTGGTACTCCACTTGAGACTTTGCAGGATCTAGAAAAACATCCATTAACGAGTACTTTTTGCAACCTGTTAGTTAAAAAAGCTTTTATCCATCCCAAAAGTTGTCCACCTAGCCCATATTTGGCTAATTTATAGACTAACTTTTCATAAGAAACTGTATCAAACGCCTTTACAAAATCGATAAAAATGACATGCACAGGTTTACGTAAAGACTTTGCCATGAACCAGGAGTACGTTGTTTCCAGTAAATTGGTGACTGTCGACTTCTTATTGCGAAACCCATGTTGCCGATTTGTAAGGAGATTGTTAACTTGTAAAAAACTGACCAGCTCGTCTTTGATTAAACGTTCTAGGACTTTGCAAGCAACGCACGTTAAACTGACAGGACGATAATTTGAAGGATCAGAATTTTCGCCCTTTCTTTTATAGATTGGGACAATTTTTGCCTGGAGCCAATCAGAAGGTAATTCACCTACTTCCAAGGAGAATTTAAAATTTTTTTCCAGTGGTTCTGAAACTGTCGAAGCAACCTTTCGCAACAAGAAACCTGGAATATTATCCGGGCCCGATGAAAGTTTTAAAGGTAATCTTTTCAATACTTTTAGAACCTTCTCCTGATTTATGTCAATTGAATGCAGTATCATTGACGTTTTACTACGAAATACAGGAAGCTTTCCAACATCCTTAGTAAAAACTGACGTAAAATGGTCTTGCAAAAGTTCCGCTTTGGATTGACTTGTGGCAAATAGGGACTGATCTTTTTCCAAAGCTGGGATCGACCCTTTAGAGCTCAATTTAGAATTAACATAATTATAAAATTTACGCAGATTACATGAGTTCAGAACTTTTAGCTCAATATTTTCTTGGTCTTCGTTGCGCAACTTTTTTGCATTTTTACCGCTTTCTTATAATTCTGCAGAGCGGCCACAGTTTTGGCTTTTTTATACTTTCTCCACAAAAATGTTTTTTTACGGTATGCTTTCGCTGTGCTCAAAGACCAACCATTTGCCTTAGAATTACGTAATTTGCGTACAGGAATAAACAAAAAAATTGCATACTGTACAACATTCTTAAAAGTCACCCACATATCGTTAACAGAGCGATCATTCACAAACAAACATGTCCAATCTAAACTTCCAAGAAAATCATTCATTGCTGCGTAGTCACCATTTTCAAAACAGTAAGACATAGGAGTATTCAAAGTACCAGACTGAAAGAAAGGAACGTTGAGAGAAAACACAATTTGAGCATGATCACTGGTACTAAAAGGCTCCCTTATCGTAACGTTGCTGACAAGCATTTCGTCATTTGTCATGACTAAATCTAGAATGGAATTGCCCCGCGTTGGGGTATAAACCTTTTGTTTTAACCCGAGATTTAGAAAACTGTTCCAATATTTTTCGTATTTACCCGATCCCGCAACATCGACTAGATCAAGCACATTAAACAAATCTGGCAAATTAAAATCGCCCATGATCAGAAGGTCATTTTCCCAATTCAAAGTATTCAAGAAATTTCACAGTAGATCATCAGTTTCCGGTGGTGTACTAGGTGACCGGTAAACTAGCACCATCAAAAGTTCCGAGTCTTTTAAGACTAACTTAACTACAATAGTTTCAACGTAGCCATTCCAACTAGAGGAGGACATCAACTTACAAGGTACATGTACATGCTTTTTAACTAGAAGCACGCAACCACCATGCCCGCGGTGGTGTCTATCTTGACGGAAAACATTATAATCGTCGTTTGAACACACAATATTATCAGGTACGGTGGCGGTCAGCCACGTTTCAGTAACACCAATTATATCGTAATTGACTTGATTAACAGTATGGTCGAATTCGGTTAACTTACTAGATAATGATTGTGCATTAAAACATAAACACTTTACGGGTAGCTGAAGGGGAGATGCAGAAAATTTAGACAACAATTCGGGAGTAGGATTAGGGCCACCTATTAGTTTGGCAAAAATTGAGAAAGGGTAGGGGTTGGAGCTGGGATGGCTACAATCTGACCACGGGAAATTTTAATGCTTTCGCCCTTAGCTCGCCTGTCTTTCAACTCGGCGACCAAGACGCGATCCTGCTGCCGTTGACGAAACGTGAAGTCGGGACGAACCCAAGTTCCTCCTTGCCCCAGATCGTTCTTCACATCCTTATAATTAGTTAGAAAGAATGACTAAATAACATGTAAAAAACTAATGTTATAACATGCATATAAGTGTCTGCACAACCTGCGTGTCCAGTTTCGCCTCTAAATGGAAAAAATAAGTAAAATAGAATGGAATGGAATTGAGAAATAAATATTTTGCAAAACTGTATAGTTTTGATAACGTGAAACAGTAGCTCATGGTCAGGCAAAGCTGCCCCAGACTTTATTGTCATGGGCACCGCATTGGTCCACCATCTTCCTGCTGCCGGTCGTACTGCACGGATCACATACCATGTTCCCATAGCCCGGGGGCACGGAAGATAGTGCACCAATTGTTGTTAGTAGACTTACAAAATAACTACAAAGCACAATGTGACATGTGACTGCCCATACACTGGGGCGTTTAAACATAAAAAAAAATATATACTTTCAGAATGAAAGGTATTTTCAGGACTCGAACTTAGCAAACAACTTAGCAAACTCAAACTTAGCAAACAGTAGCGTACCCAGGATTTCGTGAAGGGGGGGCTGAACTGATGGTCGACGAGCGGGGGGCGTGAAAACTGAGGCGGGGGGGGGAAATTCAAACTGATATTTTTTCACCGTGAAAACACGTTTTTACAGGTTTTCGCATGCGCTGAGTTCATTTTTAGCACTTTCCAAGCGAAAAAACGTTGATTTATACCTTTTCGAAATAATTCAATTTTTGTCGAAAATCATCGTTTTTCGACATAATCATAGAAAATTATGACCAATACAGTCGGAATATCAGCTGAAGTTTGATTGTCATAAAGTAACATAATAATATACTTAATACAGCTTTGTTTGCAACATATTTAGCTCGTTGATACTAAAAATCTCAATTTTGCCAACTAAAAAAAGAGGCGAATATGCATATATAGTTAAATTGCGCTTACATATCAAAAGTTTTAGTTTATTTTTGCGTAGACAATAAATTTATTACAATTTTCTAAAAAATATGCATCATTATATAGTTGTCATAAGTAGCGATTTCTAATGAAATCGAATGCCATAAATACGATCTGAAAACGTCACTGATGCTCAGCACCAACCTGGCACTGACAGTCAAGTTCAGTTTAAAATTGCAGCTTTATTTATTATTCCACAGTAGCAATGATCCTTTTATTTGATGCAAGCAACTAAGACTAACCTTTGCTGACTCACCTACTAAGCCTGAGGCTAAGCACTAAGCCTCAGCTTAAGCACTAAGCCTAAGCCAGACCTAAGCCTAAACCTAAGCACTAAGCCTAAGCCTAAGCCTGATGCCTAAATTAAAGAAAAAACTTGCTAAGAAGCATCAGGAAGAACTTTACCACACTAAAAAAACCCTGACTAGCTTTATATTTTAAAAAAAATTTGCAGCTATAGCCCGGAATTTCTACCGAACCGTACTTGAGCTGTAACGCTTCGATCAGCCTGGTCCTGGTGGCTTCAGAAAAAGTTCTGTAACTTTTCAAAGCCTGAACCGATTTACAAAATTTTTTCAGCATTTAGTACCTTAGAAGTTGCTCTTTCAATTATAACAGCAGGTTTTTATTTGATTCAGTATTTTTGACATAATCCAATTTTGCGCAAAAAATTTCATGTAAAGTTTAATTTTTGGACAAAGTTTGATTTCCAGCTAAAGCTTACATCCTACAAACTTCTAACGTAGCCTATTCGAAAGAGCGTTTAATTTTGACCCCCCCTAGGTTTGGGGGATACAGGGGGACTCCGGATCATTAGTCGAAAAAATGCCGTTTTTCCGACTTATTCGAGCCCTAAGGGTTTTAACACCAATAATTTCACTTCAGATTTTTATTAAAAGGGGCGACAGCTATTTTGGGGGCTAGAGATCAGATTGGGGGCATGGCTGACGATGGGGGTTTCATATTTTTATTAAAAAATGGGGTAGGAAGCGAATTAGAATCGAAAATAATTCCCCCCCCCGCTTCAGTCTGACCGTCCGCGGCAGTCTGCAGAAAGTTCAGCTTTTTAAAATTTTTTTACTGATTTCATTGATATTAGATTAGATTAGATTAGATAAGATTTATTTCGCAAAACAGTTAAACATACCAAACAAGAAAAACAGAAAAAAAGAGAATAACCAACGTAGTAAGCGTGGGAAACAGTTCGTTTTAAATATGTATAAATTTCGTGTTCAAAAGTCATTTAAGCTCGTCATCGATCAGCGTGTAGAACCGATTCTTTCAGCCATCTCTGCAAAAGCAGAAACAACAAGAAAAACAAGGAAAAATAACAACGAATACTATATATTATATATTATGTCTATACCATACTATGTATATTGCAAAAAATTTTTATATACGCAACATGTCGTGCAATCATAGTGGTTGCAGGGGTCTGAGGGCGGCAGCCCTCAGCAGCAGGAGCTTTTTTAGAATTCTGAAATAAAATTTGCATTGAAAAACCATTTCCAAGCACCAGTTGTCGTGAAATCATAGTGGTTGCAGGGGTCTGGGGGCGGTAGCCCCCAGAAGCCGGGGCTTTTTCAAAATTTTGAAATAATATTTGCATTGAAAAAGCAATTCTAAACAACACTTGTTGTGAAATCATAGTAGCTGCATGGGTCTGGGGGCGGTAGCCCCCAGAAGCTAAAGCTTTTTTAGAATTTTGAAATAAAATTTGCATTGAAAAAGCAATTCTAAGCAACACTGGTCGTAAAAAAAAGTGGTTGCAGGGGTCTGGGTTTGGCAGCCCCCCCCAGAAGCTGGAGTATTTTTAGAATTTTGAAATAATAATTGCATAGAAAAACCAATTCTAAGCAACACTTGTCGTGAAATCATAGTTGTAGCAGCGGTCTGTTCAGAGAGTCAGATTTTGTTTTGTCAAAGCACGAAAAATCGGCCCATGGGGGGACTAGCAAACCTGAAAAATACGTTGTACAACAGGAAAAAATTGAAGAAAAACCATGGGTGACAAGGGCTGTCCATAGACGTTCGTCCTCCACTCCACCCACCACACGGTTTTTAATTAAAAGCCACACAAAATATATAACTAAATACCAATAATAGTTGTCAGCATTACTCATTATTAATACACCATAGCAAATAAAAGTCATGTATATACATTAGAGCAGTAATGAATTAGGGGCGAGATCCCCTCGAAAGAAAATTTTGGAAAATTTTTGAAATTTCAGTGTAATTTTAGTTAATTGGGAACGTGCCGGAAAATTTTTTCAGCGGTGTCATAAAACCAAAGACCACAGGAAAAAAGTGAAAAAGGGGGTGCTGAAATCGCAAAAGGGGGGGGGCTAAAATCGCGAAGGGGGGCTGATGTCCCCCTAGCCCCCCCTGGGTACGCCACTGTTAGCAAACGCTTAGCAAGCACTAACGCTTAACTTAGTGTTTCGGTTTTGTATTCACATATATACTTAAATGTAGGATCAAGTGCAGTTGGGGGGGGAATAGTGGACCTATTTTTTTGAGTAGAGCACCTTGAGGGAAGCATTTTTGTAATAGAACCCCTATCCACAAATTTGGATTTTCTGAGCTATGACCCCTGGAAAATTGCATTTTCAGTGTTTTTGGAAGTGAACGTAGGCCAAAGTTCTAAGCCAAATATGGCTATAATCTTTGTTTTTGGATAGTTTTGAGTGCGTTATGATGTTTTAAGGCATCGTCTAGGCTTAGCTGGCAGCCTTTGTCAAAGAGCCTTTGTTTTGATTCTGAAAAATTGTAAACAATAATCGGACACCATTTAGACACGAGTAGAACGGAAAAAACAAAAGCTTCGGAAAACAATTGCGAAAACGTCCCTCACGGAGGGTTCAGATTTCGGGAATCGTATCTCAGAAAATCTAAAAAATGAAATAGGGGTTCTTGAAGCAAAAATGCTTCCCCCAAGGTGCTCTACTAAAAAAATAGATCGATTAGGGGAGGTTTTTGGTCGACAAGGAAATGAAGGGCATGCAATTTAGTGTATATTAGTGACATTTTCTGACCAATTCGATCCATTTTGCTCTTTTAATCGTTAAAAATAAAAAATGCACTTTGTTGTTCAAATTCGTTTTTTTACATTTTTGAGTATAGCATCTCAATCGAAGTAATTTTTCTTCAAGAACCCCTATTTGAAAATTTATATTCTTTACGATATGCCCCCTTTAAACATATAGATTTATCATTTTTCTAGAATCAAAGCGTTTAAAAATAACTTTTTGCACATTTTTCGTTGGAGAAAATTATGTTAATAATATTAAAAACTGTAATTTAAATAAACCTGCAATTGTATGCAAAAATACCAGTATATAAATGCCAAAAAATAACGAATTTTGAACCCACAGCGCACTCCAAGCCGAAGCCAAAATTAAACACTTAACCTCAGCACTAAGCCTAAGCCTAAGCACTAAGCCTAAGCCTAAGCCTGAGGCCTAAATTAAAGAAAAAAAACTGGTAAGAAGCTTCAGGAATAACTTTACCACACTAAAAAACCCTAACTAGCTTTATATTTTAAAAAAATTCGCAGCTATAGCCCGGACTTTCTACGGAACCGTACTTGTGGTGTTGGTGTAACGCTTCGATCAGCCTGGTCCTGGTGCCTTCAGAAAAAGTTCTGTAACTTTTCAAAGCCTGAACCGATTTACAAAATTTTTTCAGCATTTAGTAGCTTAGAAGTTGCTCTTTCAATGATAGCAGGAGGTTTTTATTTCATGAGTATTTTTGCCTAAATCCAATTTTGTGCAAAAAATTTCATGTGAAGTTTAATTTTTGGACAAAGTTTGATTTTCAGCTAAAGCTTACATCCTACAAACTTCTAAGCTAGCCTTTTCGAAAGAGCGTTCAATTTGACCCCTCCTTAGGTCTGGGGGATATAGGGGGACTCCGGATCATTAGTTTACCCCGTTTGATTCAGTTTCAGGAGGCCGTCGGGCCTGGAAGCAGTATGAAGCCACAAACTGGATCATCGGCGAAACAGAAATCACCACTAGTCCCTCAACCGTCTACACCAAATTTGACCCCAGGAAACTCAACTTGCGCCAGCTTAGCTGCTGAATCGCCGAAGTCCCCAAGCAGCCCCAATCAGTGTCCAAATTGCAGTCGGCGTGTGGGATTTACCGGGTTACAGTGCGACATACATATGCAACAGCTGGTATCATTCCAAGTGTCTGCGCATTCCAGACGAAATTTACGATAAGATTGGTAGTATAGAAACTATTGCGATTATCTGCCAGCGGTGCCAAAATAATGATACCTTACGTGATTTTCGCGAATTGGTTGAATCTGTCGCATCTGCTGGCTTAGATTTACGAGATCTGAAACCAATTGTTCGCGAAGCGCTAGACAAAGCTGTAGCCCCCTCATTGTCCTTACTGCCTACCCTTCATTCACAAAAGAATCTGATCTCATTGGATACACCTACAGACACTGCTAATATGGCACCATTAGTCGATACACCACCCCCGCAAGCTACTCTGGTTTCTCAGCCCAAACCCCAAATTAGAATTGTCCAAGGTCACCAAGATCCCCTTTCGAATTTCTATGCCTTTGATTTCATTTACTACGGGAGACGCTAACGCTCAGTCGAGCACTGCTACCAAGCTCTCCGCGCTAGTAATAACGGTGATAATTTGCTAGCGGATAAAATAAGACAGGCAAAGCACGCCGGTGAGGCGAAGAAGTTGGCCAAAGGGCTGCCAAGGTCTTCTGATGCTGAAGTCACGCTCATGAAGTCGCTGATTGTAGAGAAAGCAAAACAATGCTTTACTTTTCGCAGTACGCTTCGAAGCACATGCAGTAACCTTCTTGTGCACTCTACCTACCCGTCGAACACATTTTGGGGTTCAGGCCTTCACTTTTCTGATACGCACACTTCTTTTTCGGCCAGACTACCAGAAAAAAGTATGTTTGGCAATATTCTAATGGAAGTACGGAACAGTTTACAGCCCGAAGCGACTTATTCTGTCAAAAAAATTGACATCATGGACGAGGGCAGCTACGCTATTGTGCTATATGACGGTGAAACACCTCCTGCGAAAACATCTCTTGCAACCAATCGCAATTCATCAAGTGTCTACAATTTGGGCAATGCTGTGCTGTGCTATAAATGTGGCGATAAAGGTCATGTGAGCAGAGTGTGTCGATTTAGGGCCGCTGGCGTGAAATGTTTTTCCTGTGGGCTTGCGGGGCACAAGCAGCGTTACTGCCCGCCGTCTATTATTTCATCACGTCAATCGCTACTGCCTTCACCTCAAACTCAGAACTACCCTGCTAACGTACCAATCCTGCCACTGCATGCATCCAATGCATATCATCCTATGAGACAATCTGCTATGCCACCTACATACACTGCAGTCACCCGGAATTCTTTGCACCCCTCTGCATCGGCTGTAATCAACAGCGTATCAGCAGTCAGGGTTTTCAGTAGGCCACTAATAGGCCGTAGTGACATCCCAGCATGAAAAAACTCTGTTTTGCATTCAGAATCTCAATGCTAAGAAGTTTGAAACAAAATCTTACCTTTCTAAGCGGAAATTACTAATCAAGATTACCCGGACGTAATATGTGTCACTGATACTTGGCTGACTGCCGATACGCCGAATTCTGTTTTTAATAGCTCTGCTTACTATGCCACAGACTGTCTGATCGCTTGCTGCTATAGACCTATTGTAACCAATACTAATTATCCGCTTCCGCTAAAAAAGTTTCTTGATTTTGCAAGCAATAAAAAAATGCAAACTATTTAGCTGGAGACTTAACCTGCCTGACATTCTGTGGGAAAACATGAGAGCCCCAATCACTTATAACCAAGACCGAGTTTTGGAGCTATTTGTTTCGTACGGATTTCAGCAAAAAGTAACTGAAAACACACGGCACAACAAGATCTTGGACTTAATTTTTGAAAATGTGCCTAACTCAGTGTCTGACGTAAAGACTATGGCCCCTCTAGCTAACTGCGTCACAACAAGCTCCTTCTAAAACTACATGCGCTAGGAATAAGAGGCAAAATGAATAAGTGATAAGCCTTCCTAACTAACCGTTACCAGGCCGTCAAAGTGAACGATACGCTATCTAACACTGCACAAGTTACCAGCAGATTACCTCATGGAAGTGTCTTAGGACCCCTATTATTCTTTGTCTTTATTAATGATATTGTAGACTCTGTGTAGACTCTGTTCCTGACAGCTTCATTAAGATTTTTGCTGATGCCTGCAAAATATATATCTCTTGTCAGAAGTTTCAAGACTACTACGCACTGCTAGGTAGCCTACGAAACATATTTGACTGGACACTTGACAACCAGTTACGTATTGCTACCGACAAAAGTCGTGTTTTACACTTAGGATACAATAATAACCTTTTTCAGTACACGGTAGATAACGTTTTAATTCCAGCAACGTACAGCATTAAAGATCTTGGGGTACTCATTAGTAGTGATTTAAAATCCACTGACCACTGCATGGCTATTACAGCCAAAGCCTTTCAACGCATTAATATACTACTCAGAACTACTTGCAGCACCGATATTTGGTTTATGAAAGCTATGTACCAAACTTATGTACGTCCGCTGCTTGAGTTTAATAGTCCTGCATGGTCACCTCATCTCAAAAAAGATATAGTACTTCTAGAATCCGTACAAAGAAAATTTACTAAGCGCATCCGCAGTTTAGCAGCAGTATCTTATAGAGCTAGATTAGAAAAACTAAAATTGGCAACACTGGAGCACCGACGACTCATAGCCGACTTAGTGCAATGTTTTAAAATCGTACGTAACCTTGACGGTTTAAACCTCAGGGACTTTTCTGTGTTTCCTACTACTGACCACTAACTCAGAGGGCATAGATATAAATTACTCCCTAAACTAGATTGGATATTCGTAAGCACTTTTTCTGTTGCAGGATTGTAAATGTATGGAACAATTTACCGGAAAGTATAGTCAATTTAAACACCGTAGCTACTTTTAAAAAAATTACTAGATATCGGCCTTGACGAGCATCTTAAATATGATCTTAGCTAGCGAACAAACAGACTAGGTACGATTTTCACTGTGTTTTCTCAGATTATTTTATTTATATTATGACAAATTGTGACATACGCTGACCTGTGTTTTAGCCTGTATATTATGTTTGTTTTATGTGGTTTCTGAAATTAGTTTTAAATTTCTCTTTTATCTTCTGTGCTGCGGCTCTTATACTTTTTATCACAATTTTATTGGTTTCCTATTTATTTTATTTTCTACTTTTTACACTTTACACCTTTTTATTCACTTTATCTTGTCCTATATTTTTTCATACTTTTTTACACACTTTATTTTTTTTCTTTTCTTCCTCCTTTTTCAATTTTTTTAACACCTCATTTTATTGAAACAACCTTACATTACCTGATTGTTAACTTATGTATAGCCGATTTTGTCCCTGTTCTATCCATGTTTTGTGTGTTCGTTTTATATTACGTGTGAGTGCGTAGCGAAACCTGTCAGGTAATGCTTCACAGTGGACTTTTAACTGTACAATGTACATTACATACATCTTACTTTATTGAAAATTTAGCTGCCCACTACTGACAGGCAGTGAGCTTGTCAAAGTAGTTTTTTGTTTCGCACATGCTACATGTGAAAAGTTCTTAGTGTAAAAGAAACATATTTGAAAAATAGTAATTTTTCCTAATTTATGTTTTTGTACATCAGAACGAAACCTGTTCAACTATTGCTTCACTGATTGCATATAGATAACATTGTCTACTGAATAAATATCGCACATGTCGATGCTCACACTAGAGCAGTAAGATGAGATGTGCTGTCTGGGAACCCGAACCGATACATAGGTAGAATGTTATCGGCTCTGATCGGTTTTTAGAAAAAAATTTTTGTTT
>JASANF010019766.1:0-60396 GCA_030248245.1 Trissonchulus sp. WLG1_4
ATATATATATATATATATATATATATATATATATATATATATATATATATATACTAAGCCAGACTTCAGAACTATTCCGGTAGATTTCACAAAGATGAGTTTACTAAACCATGGTTTTATGTACGTTTTAAAGGATTTGCACAGAATTTCATTACGAAATATCGCCTGATTCGTTACGAATTTAGCAGATTTTTTGAATAAACCACGATTTTAGCTCAGCCGAAATTTCAGCAAAACAGAGGTTTAAATTAAAAATTTAAGTTTAAACTCAAATTAAAACTGCCATGGTTCAACTTCAAAACCATGGTTTGAGAAATTTTTACGAAATTCGTAACGAATCGGGCTATATTTATCAATGAAATTATGTGCAAATCATATGAAAACGTACGTAAAAAAATCACCTTTGTGAAATCCGCCCTTCAAGTTTATGAATTTTATATCTGACCAATTTAAGGGACACGTGACGGCCATTACGCAAAACATTGAGTTTTTTGTTCAGCATGCTATGTCGACTTAGTTTTACTAAAGTTCACAAAAAGAGTAATTGAGCAAGGTCAACACGATGTAAAAAATCATCAGCTGTTGACCGCATTTCAGTGACTCATCAACAATGAATTCATGTTAAAAAATTAAAATTGCCCAGAACTTGACAAATTAGAGCTCAAATGAGTGTATAAAATTGACCAATTGTTTGAATTGACTTGTCTTTTTTAACTTTAAATTGGTTAATCACGTGCAGCCATATCAAATTACACAAATAGTTCAAATTCTTAAATTTACTAGGTATGAAAAAATGTTTAAAAATTTTTGTAGTAAATTTTATTGAATATTGGTAGACAGTGAATAGTAAAAACTAAACACTGTTGACTAATATCTATGGTCTTAATTTCGTTGCAAAGAATATAAACGATCAATAATAAACTCAAACTGTCTGGACAAAATAGAGAAACAAAATCAAAATGAATCACCATCAGTCTTTTTTCGACGAATTGTAAGTCAGCACACACCATTAAAATACACTATATATGGTGTTACTTTCGGCCAAATTTCTGATAATTTTTGCATTAATTTGACTGAAAACAAAACGGATATTAGGTTGGTGCCGTTAAGCATCTGCCGCATTAGATTATGTTAAATTTAAGGATGAATTTAGCTACCACATGAGCTACTTTAAATCAGTAAAATGTTTTGCTTACCTTAAGGCTGTTTGAAAGTCACTTTTATCTGTGAGATATCCGTACTTGCTGAGATAGTTCTGAAAATAAAAAAACGCATGGTTACCAAGAATTTACTAGACAATCTAATTTTAATTAAATACTCAAAAGGTTTGGGTCAATTATTATTTTTACTAAATAAGCAAAAATATCCAAATCCGGTCAACAAAATACTTAATGAATTTTACGAACAACTTGAAGTGCCCGTAACGGCGAACTGTATGAATGGGTCCTCTGAGGTAATAACAGTACTGTGTTAACCATACAGTTTTTCTAACGGCGAACTGTATGAATGGGTCCTCTGAGGTAATAACAGTACTGTGTTAACCATACAGTTTTTCTAACGGCGAACTGTATGAATGGGTCCTCTGAGGTGATAACAGTACTGTGTTAACCATACAGTTTTTCTAACGGCGAACTGTATGAATGGGTCCTCTGAGGTGATAACAGTACTGTGTTAACTCGGGCAAAAAAGTCAAACCATTTTCATTTAAGGGGGTAATTGCGTTTTTAGGTGTTTTTTTAAAAAGCCATAGCTCAGCGTTTACAGATTCAAATCACAAGCGGTCTTTTGCATTAGGTAGAACAATATCTTTCCTAAATGTATGCCATGCCTTGAAATTTAACCTGTGATAATCTTTCCGGTATAAGCGACTAAAGAAAGGTCCTTTCCAAAATATTAAACTTTTTTACAAAAAATTTGCGCCACAGCTCTGAATCATACGATTACCTGTTGAGGCTGAACGTTGGTAAGGTTGTTGACATGTTTAAAATCCCCAGGCATGTCCCTCACTTTTTTAATAACTAGTCAATTTTTTGAGAAAATAGCTGAAAAGCAAACGCACCGAAAATTTAAGATATTTCCTTGTAATTAAAACCCTCTAAAAATGTCCACAGGTGAAATTTCAAAAAAGTGAGAGACATGCCTGGGGATTTTGACTCTTACAATACTGTCCCAAAAATTTATGCTCAGGCGTCACTTATAACCTGAGTACTGGTGGCGCAAAGTTTACATAGAAATCACAAAAACCTCGAAAACGCAACTACCACCTTAAGTTAAAGTTAAAGTTAAAGTAAAGGCCATTGCTTCAATTTAAGTTAAAGTTACAGTTAAAGTAAGGCTCACGCATCAATTTAAGTTAAAGTAAGCGTAAAATCAATGACTTTTATATGACTTTATTAAAATAACTTTAATTTAAAGTTAAAGTAAGGTTGTTTTAATTTAAGTTAAAGTTAAAGTTAAAGTAAGACCTTCAACTTTTTTTCGAGTTAAAGTTAAAGTTAAAGTAAGACCCCTAACTTTTTTAATTTCAGTTAAAGTTTAACTTTTTTGCCCTAGTGTTAACCATACAGTTTTTCAATCCCATAATACATTTTTAGACTGACGTTAGTATTAGTAACCCACAAACTTGAAATATGTAAATCAGGGTCGATTCATGCATCCAGCGGTTAGTCTTTCAGACCGACAAAAAAAGATGAAGAAATCAAGTCGCCACATCAATTTTAAATCAATTTTACATGAAGTAAATTGTGATGTTTCGGTATGAAACGACGCATAAATTGACCCTACTATGAACCCTAAATAGTTCATTTTGCTGAGAAAAATCTATTATTATCTAGCGTAATCGTCAATCTATTATTATCTAGCGTAATCGTCAGCTAATGATCATGCAAACTCACTTGAGCGTAATGTTTTGCATCCACAAACAACGGAGCGGCAAAAATTACAAAATAATGGCAATAATTGTTAATGGTTATAAAAAGTACAACATGCCGGAAAAACCATGGCATAGTAAGACTCGGCTGCGCCAGGGGCCTGTTGCATAAAACTTAGAGTCTGACAGCTGCGCCAGGGGCCTGTTGCATAAAACTTAGAGTCTGACAGCGCAACAGTCAGCCACAGAAAAGAACAGTTCTTAATGAAAAGTAAATAAAATCATTTTTACAGAGATACTAATTTCTGGACAATAAATTGTTAAATTATAGATGGGGGTTCAGTTAGAGTCAAAGATTACATAATGAGGTATTATTGAAGTTTTCGGAAAGTTTTTAGAGTTTGTGTAAACTTTTGAAAGGAAGCAAAAAGTAGGCCAGTAGTTCACTTTATACAGATTTTAGCTATTAATACGATACGGAACTGTATTTTTGCATGAGAAAATTTGCGGAAAATAGGGTTTTTGATAATGCTTCGCCGCTAAAATACACATACAGCACAGTTTTATTCAATTAAAGCTGCACTCAGACTTGAGACTACGCATGCAGTTGCATGAACAAAAACACAGCATGCGTTATAGAAATAAATTCTTCACGATAATGTGCTCAAATTAAAAATCTTCACTCTCCAAATCGGAAAACTTTTATTTCATGGAAAAGCAATTTATTTTCTATAAACTATTAACTTTGACACCAAGCAATTTGAATTCAACGGACCAAATTAAGTTTATAGTGCCATATGTGGCCATTTTTTCTCCACTAAAATCGAAAACACGCAAATGTAGATTTATAACGCGTTTCGTCGCGTATAAAAATGACTTTTGAGGTCGTTTTCGAAACTAAACTTTGTAAATGGAGTGAAAGTTTTTCACTGTATTCCATGTTCCATAAAATGTTTATATGTCGGTAATAGCTTGAATTTATTGTTATAAAAAGTTTTGCATTTGCGACAAAACACAACTCGTTTTTTTCAGAAACACTGTATTGTTGCCCAGATGCAAATGATAAATTCTAAATGCCTGAATTGTAAAACATGAATTTAGCTTTGTGCTTTTCAGCATTTTTTTAGCACTTCAGCTTACCATTCCAAAGTTTTTTATAAATCCAGGTCTGAATTCTATACAAATTCAGGTTTGACTTCTAGCGATGAAGAGAAAGATTGCAGCAATCAAAATGCAGCTGGTCCTAAAAGCCAAATCTGATTGGTTCGTGTAAAAAATTAGTTGATTTTTTATAATTTCTTATAGACCTAATGTTAGGACAAATTTTATATAGTCAGTAAGCAGTATTTTTTGTCTAAAGTGTACTGACGAATAATAACGTGATCAGAAGTTAAAAACGAATTATTTTTTATAGCTAAGTTTTGAAATGTAATTTCAGTTGGATTTTATTGTAGTTTTAGCAAATCTGATACCTTTGGTCAAGCTTAATCTTAACGATGAAGGTTATGTCGTTGAAACATTGGCAATATGTTGCCAAAGTAAACCATAAACCCTTAGAATTTAATGCAAGAGTAGTTGCGTTCTTTTACAAATTACAATAAATGAAGTAGAGCGCTACTCTTCGTACCTAAGTTCCAGCAGTTTGGCATAAAATAGAATTTGCAGTTTAAAATATATATACCTATGTATCTCTACGTAAGAAATTTCAATCCAGAAATTGTTTCTACCCAGAAATTTTAATGGCATTATCAGTTAATAATAGTAATTCGCTACCACATCAAGATTTCATACTACTGAGTGTTAAGGTCAGATGTTGCAAGTGAATATACATTAATGCAACTGTCTATAGTTCATTTTCTTATGTAGCCTATGTTGAGTTTAACTTAACATCAGCTCCACAAACATAACTAGTAACTACAGTATCTACGGTTTACCGGTGAACCAATATAGCACAGTCTGCGTGACTGTGATGTTTATCAGAAGCTCAGAAAGAGTTTTGGCATGTCCGCTGTTCAATAATTGACTGTGTCCATTGTTTTTGCCTGTTGTCTGCTTCAAAACAAAACAGGAAAAAGGATTTGTTTTCCGGCTCGCCAGTTGTTTTCCTAATTTCCAAAGTGCCTGTATTTCCGCGATTCGTCACAAACCTGTAGCAATTCATAAAGACTGTTATGTTCCTTTTGTCAAGCTATTTTTGCTGACTACATCCAGCTATCTGTGCCCGACCTTATCAAGTTGACCCAGGTGCTGAATGCCTTATGCAGATGTCTCTGGCCCTTGCTTTTCTCCACAAGTGCTATGCTCACCTATTTCATGTTCATATTGAGGCAATACTCGTTCGCTTTTGATAATTTAATTGCTGGTCTGTTCCTGCTGACTGACATGCTATTGTTAAGTAATACCTATACCTAAGTTTTTTCACCCCATTAACTTAGCTACATTTTAACTTTGAACTTTTAACTAGACTTTGAAATTTTCACAACAACCTTGTGTGAAATATATATTTTATTTTTTATACGCGGATACGAAGTGTGACTAGAAATAGAAAGTAGATATGCCACCAGTAATCAGCGCATCAACTGAGTTGGTTGGACGCCTAGGTCATCAGACGACTATTGTGCTTTATCAAACAAACTTGAGCTAACGGTTATCATAAATCATAAAGTTTGCAGAGATATTACTATGCAGATAAACGATACGATTGCGGTTGACACATAAACAAAGCACAGACAATTAGGTATGTATCAACAAAACATAGCTCAGGAAGTTGGTGATACCGCAGTTAGTCACTTCTTGCCTCTTTTATATTCTCAGCTCTCAGTTCTGTCTGAAAAAATCTAAAAAATAAACTTTGTATTTTCACAGCTATTTCTTGACAGCTGACTAGCGAGTCTTTTGCGTTTTTAAATGTTTCTGCCTACTTGACTTAATTACTAGTAAAATATTGCTGGTCATTTTATTTTAATACTATAGAAAAAAACAAGCTTAATCTGCGGCAAAACTTTCAGTAAGTATCAAGCCAAAAGTTTTAAGTAAACTGACCGGTGGTCAGCTAAAGCCTGTTCTGCAGCGACATTGTGTTGTTTTTTTAATTAAAACAAACAACAAATCCTATCCGAAACACTTGCTATACAATAATTCGCTGCACACGCTTTTGGTTGAACACGACACACTCATGGTGCTTGTCGCTGTTTGCTAGGCATTGGTCAGAATATCTACCAGTTGCAATGCTAATTTGATATATGAATTAACATTGAACAGCCAGTAAATCTTTCGTATAAGCATAGGTACTATGATTGCATGTAAAGAAATATAATAAACAAACCGTGTGACACTGTAGCTGGTGTAATTGTATTTGGCACAAGGAACTTATGTACCGTGTGGCAATTTGTACCCGCACATGCGCAGATAATTTGCAGCAAGCTTTTGTTGTCAATAAAGACTTCTATGTTCAAATAGCAATGTGACTCACGCACAATACGTAACCTGCATGAGCTACACGAACGCACATTGAAAGTGTCACTGATTGCTGTGTTACTTTTGTGCTGGACAATGCAGTGACACACGCACAGTTGACCCAAAGTGCACAGCAAACAAACGCACAAGCTTATAGCACACTCCCAGTCCTGTGTTATCCGCCAAAATCAAAATTAAAGACCTATTGTGCTGTGGCACAACAGGAATAAGTACGAAAAAGACGTTTTTCTACCTATATATCTAAACTGTTACTAATGTTAATATTAATTACAATAAATATTTATATCAGTTTAAGCAAAAAAATTAATATAAGTTTTGAAGTGGCATAATCAGTTTTTGTTCAAGTGATTTCAACAATGTAATCCTATCCTGTATATTTTTTAGCTTGTCAGTTTTACGGCCCCCGGGGCCGCGTATATACTATTTACAGAATCTCAGCTCTCCACGTTAATTCGGGTAGGTCAGATTTCCTGTGTTAAATCACACAGAAAGGGCAGGTACCTCGATCTTGGACAACGAATCAACATTTCTCTAACAAGCAAAGCCCAATGCAAAATGTGCAAATTGTAAGCCTATATTATCACTGCGTGAAAAGAAACCTGCTGAGCACCAAATAATAATCTTCTGAGCCAAACTGCAGTAAAATCTATCCCAGCTAAATTGAAGCTACACCTCAGTTGTGAACTAAACGTTAAGCGGCAACAACTGCGCTAAGTTTAATTGGTGAAATTCTCTTGAGGGGGTAGTGTCGCGAAAGCAGTCGATTTTGCGCGACTATAAAACTTTTTCAGTGAAAGATAGGTCATTGTTCTTTATATATTCTAAAAATATGTTTCAAGGCAAATATTTTTGCCAAGTGTCAGAAAAATTGATGCAGCATACAGTTAGCAGTGAAGTCGCAAAGTCGGAAAAATGACGTTTTGAAAACCTATTCACATTCGATAATTTCGTCACAATTGAAAACTTTTTGTTTAGATTCTTTACACAAAGTAAAAGCACATATGCTCTAGTTTATGTACACAAAATTTAGTGCAAATTCCTTGAGTCGTTGTGGAGTAATGCCTGTTTGAACTGTGAAACTGTGCGTAACCTGTAAGGTACTCACAGCAATAATGATAAATTGTAAAAAATTTAGACACTTATTTTGAAATCAAAAGAAAAACGAAGCTTCATTTTTCATTTTTCTTATTTGTGGCAAAAAATGGTGCGTCAAAACATTACATGTACTTCACAAGCTGGCCAATCTGATATCTGGCTTGATTTTTTGAACTTTTATGTCTCTATTGTGTGATGTCTGGCTCACAAATGGTGAGTGGTTAAAAATATTGGTCGTCTGGTGTCTGGCAGTATTTATTTGACACCATATGGTATTTCAGTAGTTTCTCAGTGAACGTACAATTTCAAATCAAAAAGTTCTCATTTTGCAGCCTATGAGCAAAACTGCTTTGGCGACACTACCACCTTAAACCGATTTAAACAATTTAAGGCTTAGCTAAATAGGTTTTAGGCAGCCCTACGATCCTTCTAAACACACAACACCAGTATTGAGAGAGGGTGGGTCTGGCAAGGTAGAGATAGTGAATTTTGCAACCCCCGACCCGGACTACCACGGACCGCCTTCCCAACATTTGGAACCGTTTAGTACTAATTGCCAATCACCTGCCAGTCAGGCACTCAGGCCTCGCAACAGACCATCTCTCTCCAGACCCGTCAGTTTCATTTGAAAATGCCGCAAAAGCATTTGTGAGATGTCAGGCTTACAAATGGCGATTGATCCAAGATATAGTCTAATAGATATAGTCTAAGATATAGGTAGTCGAATGTCTGGCAGTAATTATTTGACACCATACAGCATTGGCCTAGTTTCTCAGTGAACGTACTATTTTAAATCAAAAGGCTTTTTTTGCAATCTGTGAGCGAAACTGCTATGGCGACACTACCAACTCCAGCTAATCTTGAGCCAAACCGATTTGGTTCAGTCCACCGTTTGTTTTGTAAATGTGTAACGCGTTTAATGGATAGTAAATTAATCTTGCATTCGGAATTTGTCTGCGTAACGGTTTTTTTTTGTATGACATAAACTAGCAAAAACAATGGTAATGATAATTTTATGAATTGTGAGTGCTATCGTTCACAAACGCATTTCGGAATGAGTAATACTGTACTTGCCTTAACATGTACTGTAAGTAAGCCAGTAAGCCTATGGTTTTTTTCAAATAGTGGGCTGATTAGTGGCTTCGTGGCCATCAAGTCTATTTTCATGTATAACATAGTTAAAAAGACAAATTATGGATCTAAATGTCTGTGTGAAACTGTGTGAGATAGTGAGCCAAATTAAAACTACAGTATCAATGTGAGACTACGTATTATGTGAACTTTCTGAGACCAAAAATTGCAAACTGACTTTGTAGTCAAATATGCAAATGAAGTGTGTACTACCTGGAAAACAGTGTACGTACGTTTTTATTACAGCATACAGTGCCACTGCCGAACAGTCGCTTTTTACACACACACCGACGTTCACCGATACACGCACAATCGCATCGATCAGAACATACACAAACGCACACACAAATACTTTCAAAATACACGTTATTATCCGACAGACTCATTCTAAAGAAGCCTATTGCGCTGTGGCGCAGCAGGAAAAACTTAGTGAATATGAAAAAATCGAACGCGCCGGAGTGGATTCGAACCAATAATTTGCCGCTCGTAAAGGGTTTGCTTTAACTGCTGAGCGAACCGGCAGCTCTTGCAAAAGGAGCTAATCAGCAAACGTTGTGGATTTAGCACAGTCGAAATTACAATTTTTCTTTAACTTTGTAACTTTTACTAATTTATCCAACTAAACCGCTATGAAACCAAACACAAAGAATCTGCCGTTTTGTTAGGTAGGTTATTAATAAAAATTGTGTTTACCAACTCTTCAGCTTGATCAGGTAAACAATGTAACATCAGTTACCATGTTTGACTTTTGTTTCAGGGCTTGTTGGTTGAGTGCAATGATTCTCGCTTGGCGTGGGAGGGGTTCCTGATTCAAGTCCAGGACGAGCCTTATTTTTTCTGAAATACCGGTTTTAAGTTTTGCATATATTTAAAATTTTGCTTTTCAATTTATCAGCAGTAACGACAGCTGTATAGAGTACTAGGTCTGTCCTTGTGTCATTAAATATTATAGGAACATGTTACAGCTTAACCAAGTTGGCCCCAAAAGGTGCACGGTTCCTTTGTTGAGTCCATGTATTTCACCCTTACAATTTTGCCAATTCAGCTTCGCCTGAAATTGGTCATTGCCATGCATATAAACTTCTAATACCTGCCACAATTGCTTGATTTAGTTTCAGCGCATACATACTGATTTCACTATGAACAAGCTCTTCTGCTGAGTAAGAAGTGGTTACCATGCGAGTTCAGAGTGTCAATATTCCGTAGGAAATATTAAACGCGGCCGTTATTTGTGGATAAACTGATTTTTTAATCTCGCTTTTTGTACACATCTACTGCTGAGTTGATCCACAGCCTTACTGATTACTGATAAACTGTTACTACATTTCTCAAAACGAGCAACCTCGTCTACTGAGTATGTACTGAGTGAAAAATTACTAATTAATGACGCTGGAGCGTCAATATTGAACACGAAAAATTGAACGCACGCATTTTTCAACAAAAGGAATTTTATTTTGCCGTCGTTAACAAATTGACGCCAACGAGAGTTGTGAGAAAAAGAATTTTAGTAACTTTATTTTACATTTAAATTGTTATATTACTCTAAGCAGATTAGCAGAGGTTAGAGTTTGATTTTGCAAAAATATAAAAAAGTGTGCTCGTCCGGGTATTGAACCCGGGACCTATCGCTTTCTGAGCGAGAATCAATCCACTAGACTAACGAGCCGCACGATTCAGAATTTGAAATTAGGCATGACATGATCCAGTGTCAGTTAGTGTACAAAATTATCAGCGTATTAACATTAACTATAAGTAAAACAATATTTCATCGCATTTTGCAATCATAAAGAGCAATGAAATGAGTAAAAAACTTTACGTATTTTGAAGTACTTTACGAAGTCATTTTGAAGTTGTGCAATAACAAGACTTTTAGAATCAATCCTTTTAAGCCCGGTTGGCTCAGAAAGTAGATCGTCTTGTATCTACTGAGCATCTGACTAGAAATCAGAAGGTCGGTGGTTCGAATCACCCCGGGCTCTTCGTTTTGATTTCGCGACGTCCAGCGTTCTGTCTTGCGAAATTGCATTTGCACTGTTAGATTGACAGACCTACCTACCTAACCAGTGTAATTTAAGGTAGGAAAATCGACCTACCAGAAATTACATAGGATTTCAGAAATCTGAATATAGTATATACGGATTTCTGGGGCCGCGTAAAAATTTAAAACTTTGCCAAAAACATGTAACAGTTGTCAGAACTATTTGTAATTTTAGTACACTGTGCTCTTTATTGACAAAAAGTTCAGTTCAGAACAGATTGTGCAGACAACGGTAAATAACAAAAATTAAAAAAACAACTGTGGGGATCGATTCCACATAATAAACAGTGATCCCACATAATAAACATTCCTGTACAGTGTACACTATCGCCTTTGACCACTCGACTACGCTGCTTCAAGTTGTCTTTTTGTCTAGTTGTTACTAACTCTGGAAGCAACATGACAAATATGCTAAGGGAGATGAATAAAAATTAAAAATTATAAGTTTTTAGATAAGAAACATATATTTTGGTCCTCTGAAAAGTGCTGTTTACCAATATTTTGATTTAAAAGTATGAAAAACGCCTTTTTGAAAAAAAGGGCAGTCATCTCCCATACTGACTTGACGTGCTAATCATATGTGCACAACAGCATGCAGCTGCTTCTTTTACACTGTGCAGAGTTGGTTTCAAAACAATGGTTCATTCTCTAAAAGGAACAAAAAGTCCTTTTGCAAGAGATGGCCGCGTTTTATATGTCATGTGGATTATAGACACTCTTCACTTCATCTAGAACGCTGCTCACTCAGCAGAAGCGCTTGTTTAAGCAGTAAGCACGATTTGGAACTAGTTCAGTCGAATTAAACATGCTTTTTAAAAGATTTTATAAACCTAATGCTGTAAATTCTCGAACTTATACCGACCTAGCAGAAGCTTATTCAACTGTCTGACAGTGTTTTCGTTTTCACTGTTTACTTAGTGGACCATTTTTTGTCAATTAACGAGCCCCAGCCAGACAAAAGTTCAGAACAAGTTGACACGAGGTTTTGGCAAGTAATTACATTTGTGTCAATTCAAACTTTCCTGTGAACCAAGCTTTCTAGATACAAAAAAAGGCTGTCGTTTTCAAGCCTGTCTAAAGATTTCTGAGGGCTTTTGCCGAACGAGGGAATTTAATTTAAACTAAAAAAGAAATGAATAATTGTCTAAACTCTAACAAGCAGGCCCTCATTTTCCGACAACTCTTTAAGTACTTTATTTTCAGCCAACGGAACTTGTGAACCGAACCTTGAGATTTAGCAAAAGTTCCTTCTATAAAAGTTTCAGCTGACTAAGTTGTTCCGGGTTAGGCTGATTGGTTTAATTTGTCTTTCAATAGTTGTTTGACTGTAAGCACAATTTGTGAGTGACGGGTGAATTTGAGTAAGAATATGTACAAGCTCCGATTGACAAAAACATACACTACTTCCTTACAGTTACGTTATGCAGTAACTAAACATAATCAAATTTGCTGAATAAGCCGTCGATTATAGCCAAGTCATTTGAGTTAACTTAATTCTTAAATCTTAATTCTTAATTTTTTTAGTTGCTTTCAACACATACTCGAGCTTTAAAACTTAAACCAGCCACCATAAGTGGTCTACCCCGTATTTGGATTAAACTATGCTCAGACCATAATTCAAAGCTCATTTAAAAATTATGCGGTTCCACTTGATAAAAAATACAGCCCTTATTTTTCAGCCAGCACGGATTGAGATTTAACTTGATAAATTTTCTGGCTTAATTTTGTGATGGAAAACTAAGGAATTAAAAAAATAACCCAAGTAAAAACTGATTTGATAAATGGAACTCAACCATTCTCTGTGACAAAAAGTGACTTTAATTTGTCATTGATGCTTTGTGGGGGATGGTTCATTCATTTGAGTTTAAGTCGGTAGACTGATTTTTACTGTTTGGATGCTTGCCAAAACTTTTAAAAACAGCTTTAGCTCTATATTTAAGGCTTGGTTTGTAATTGTCCATACTTGTCCGTTCTTTGCTTAATTGTAAAACTTTGCTTCAATTTAATTATCCTATGAAACATGTTTTACATTTGGTTATAATCTGACCAATCACGTCAAAGGGTCAGTCATCACGATTTGCAAAAATGCTGTTGATTGCTGAAATTGCACAAAATTGCGAATTAGTTGCCCCCTTTGTTCTGAGCAAAGTTTCAAGTACATATTTCAGTATTATGTATATTTCACTGTGTATTATTTATTCACCTTTCATGTACTTGGACTATTTATACAGTTTTTTAATATTTTACAGATAACTGTGACGTAATATAGGCCCTCTAGAGTACTTAAAGGGATTCACAACAGCTCATCATCGGACCAGTAGTTCAACGGTAGAGCGCTGATCTGCAGATTCAGAGATGGGTGGTTCAATTCCCCCGCGGTCATTCTGATGATGGTGCAGTCTTTCTGTCAATTACAATCCTCTCTCACTTTATTGACTTAACAGTCTATTTTATCAAACAAAACATAAAACAAATGTATAGCTTTCAGTGTTCTGAACCTTTTCAAAAATATTAGCAAGGCTGAGGTTTAGACACTGCCCAAACCGGTTTCGCCAAAGGTCAAATTATTGTAGCCTGTCACGCAGTCATTACATCGTATCGGATGTTTTGGCAGTATCCGTTTGGGCGCTAATTGGATTTAGGCAGACATGAGAAAATAACATACCTAAATTAATCAACCGGATTTATTAGGCGACGTTCTATTAGCGGCCACGGAAACTATTAGTAACAATTTCTCCAAATATAGCATTGGCTTTTTAATTAACTGTTATTATAGTTGAGATTGTGTACCGTTAAGGCAGCAGTTTCGTTAGGTCCACACGTTTCATTAAAATTCTGGCAACACCTGCGTCCCATTAAGGCAGCTACTGTTTCGTTAGAGCCACAGTGCGTCCCATTAGGTCCACAGATTGTGCATGTCACACTATTACATATGAGAAATTCCGGTTTGCTGGGGGGGGGGGGTAAAGTTGCTGCCTTCAAAATCTTCTCTGGCAGCCCACCACGAAGAAAGCTGTCAACTTGTCCTAGTCAAACTTTTAAAATTTTAGAAATGAATTTTGCGCTCATTTTCATATCCAAGGTCAGATGTTAAATTTATTTTCCTTTGAGTCAAAACTAGTATTGTACAATTAAACATCATTGCTGCCTTAACGCTACAACTGTGGCCTTAACGAAACACAAAAAAGAGTGTGGACCTAATGGGACGATTTTAATCCTGACTTAATTTTGTGTGGCCTTAACGGGACACATCCATAGTTGATTAGAATTGCTGCAGCATAATCATGCCTTGGAAAAGTTGAAGATCTCCTATCTCAGTGTGTTGTTACATATAAACCTCCTTCTTCTTCTAATGTATTTTTAATAGGTCGAATTCATAGTTTTAATTAACACCATAACGGCCGGTACCTCTCACTTTTCTTTGTACATAGTCTTTTCTCAGTCTCACAGGCAGTAAGTAAACTAACAAAAGAGAATCTAACAGTGAGAATAGAACCACTGGCTTTACGATTCTTGATTAGTTGCTCCGTCCAACCACTTGAGCTATCCGGTAGCTGTTTTAATGAGATCTAAACCACACTAAGAAATCGTCATGAAACTAAATCACCTATGAGTCACAATTTTTAAAAGATTCAATCAGTCATCTGTGGTGTTAAATCCAAACTCGCCCTCAACAGAAATGTTGTAGAAATGTTTTTGTCGGAAAAAAGTTTCTTCTTTATCAATTAATATTGCTTGCTAACTTCTCTAAGCCGTAGTTAACATTTAGCCATCATGGCCTCATAGTGTAGTGGTTAGCATTCTGGACTTTGAATCCAGTGATCCGAGTTCAAAAGGCGTTCAGGTATTTTTCAAAATTTTATTATGATGTTTTTTGACAAAAAATCAAAATGTTTTTCTATTAGTTTTTGACTTTAAAATGTTTTTATTAGTTTACCAGTAAAGCTTTGGAGCTACTCAACAGAGAATGTGTGCGAATATTAGGATCGTAATATCATTTTTTCCACAGATAATGGCCGCGTTTGATATTTCCTCTGGAATATTGACACTCAGGCCTCACAATATACTCAGCAGAAGAGCTTGTTAATATGATGGTCTGATTGAACAATGTTACCTGCAAGTCGGTTATTCAGAGCGCTACCTTACATAAGTTTGCTGATAACATAGGTAACATGGACTTATTAGTTTACCGCATTATGCCATAGGTATGTGAGGCGTGCAGTATCTGAAAAGTTACGGCTTTATAGAATTGTCATTTTTAATAGTTCAAATTGAGCACATTAACATAACACTTTGTCCTCACAAAATTTCATCAGTTTGATGGATAGCCAATGCTCTGAAAATAACAAAATAGGAGTCCAATATATCAATTTAGGCTATTATCTAATGAATATAAACACGTACACTCCTTGTTCAAATGTCTCTGTCAAATAGACTTGGATCAAAACCATCTGAAAGTGTCTATTTTAGGTTTAGCTCAATTCCAAAGCTCTGATTATTCGTTTTTAGCTCTACTACATAATTTTGGTTTGTGATGCTTAAAAGATAAGAGTGTGCCCTGAGAACAGTAAAATTTAGGTGAGTGAAAAAAAGCCGGTTTGATGTAGAATGTATCAAAAAACCTTTTGGGAAGGCACCATTAAAAAAGCATAGCAATTTCTGAGGTAAACAAAGTTCACTGGCATTAATTTTGGCACATAGCTTTATTTTTTGCTCTTAAGACTGAAATTTCAGTATGTTGTTTATGAAAATTTTGGAATTGTAAAATACAGTTCAGTTAAGATTATTATAGCCTTTATTACATACTTATTCCTAAATTTTGTTAAGGAAGTATACCGAACCTCAAATTGATCGCAAGTTTGTCGCTAGTTTTGATGTTAACTTGAAAATTGTGATTCAGCAATCTTGCTTTTTAATTTGCAAATTGTTATAAAGGAGTGTTCACAAATTATTAAGTAAATTTGATAGTTTGGAACTGTAACTACATAGAAAACAACTGTAATAGTTGAAATGATGGCAGGGGAAATTGGGGTCTGTGACTAGACTAGCCATCGCTCACCTGATGCCCCGCGCGCAACCAACTGAACTATCAGCCCAGCACAGCAATTGCTGTTACGATTAGTTTAGATACTCAACTGATTAGCTCATCTCACTGCTACAACCACTATCAGCCAATCAGCTGTTTATGCTGCTACAACAACAAATCAATCCAATAAGCCAATCAGGTGTTCGTTGCTTTTAAGGCTGAGTGGCGTCTCCAATTTAGAAATCCTTCCTCACATTAATATCATGTTGTTAGAATTTTTTAATGTCTTCTGATCACCAATTTTTTAGTGTAAACGACAGCTGTTTTTAAATTGTATTATTTGTAATAAGGACACGGAATGAATACAGTATATATATATATATATATAAATATATATATATATATATATATATATATATATATATATATATATATATATATATATATGTATATATATATATATGATAATTTAATGGTTTTCTTTATTTCTTAATTATATTTTGCTAGTAAGCTGCTAGGTTTTAAAAGAACTATTTCTAAAGTGCCTGACCTTAATTAATCTCATCAGGCTAGGAGGGTCCTACTGTTAAGCAGTTTTAGTGTTGTGATAGTGTTATGGTTATATGGAATAATTTTATGTCAGTCGTGTATTATTTTTTGGGTTACCTCTATAGACTGGGGAGGAGCTCCCCTACCACAGGTTGACTCGGTTTTACCCACAAAGTTGCGTTCCCTACAAAACGACTTCTGCCCCCGAGCCTTTTCCGAAGTTGTCTATTTGGCGACCCGAAAAGCGGCTCCATTTAAAATTGCTGGGAAAGGTATCTGCTTTACATGAACTTCAAGACTACGTTGGCTCCGATTCACAAAAGGTGTTTAACTGTAGCCGCAGTCTAAAACGTTTTTTCCAATGAAATAGAGCATCGTAATCCATTCCAAACACACCTATTTAAACGTTTTTTGATTACAACTAAAACTTTCGTACATGATTTACCCTCTTGTGTACATATGTAGCAATAAGCAACCTCAGATAATATTTGCTAGTCTCAGTCACTCCAGAGAAGAAATTACAGCTTCACTAATGAAGCCGCATTGTTTTTGTGAGTCCATAAAGCCAGATCCCATCTGCATGGAAATTGTTTTTCTGAAACAGACAGAATCTTGATGAACCATTAACAAACTTGAAATACATTTTCTGTTCTGCTTGAAAGCTTGTGGTCCAGTTAAAAGTTATCTTTATATAATTATATGCGGCTGATTAGGTTTCGTTCTATATATAGAGGGTATTGAAACACGTCCAAGTGCAAACATTTTACAGTTCCAGTGCAGAACGCATTTACAAAATTGCTATGAAAAGTAAAGTTTTAAAACCTTAAAACAAAGTAAATGAAAAGTAATTTTAAAACCTCATGTGTCATATACGTACCTAGCTTAGTTTTTGCTAATTGTATGCTTCAGTAGGTGGTGAGTTAATTACTTGTTATGACTTTTAACTCTTTGACGCTTAGAGTTTCTCTCTCTAGGCAGCCAGACTGTGACACTCCAGTTTTTGGCTATCTCTCGCAGAGAGATCGTCACCATTCGATAGAGAATCTAAAGGCAAATAAAACTTAATCAGTCGAAAAATTAATCACGTTTACGTTTTCAATCAGTTATTAGCTAGCCACTGTTTTGTGCAAATTTACGCACAAAGTGCACAAGCACTGAGCGTACAATGACACGTGTCCAATTTCTGGCCTGATTTCCAACGACACGTTCCTCTATAAAGGCTATATGTACCTACTATTGTGTCTAAAAAGTTTGAATAAACAGAAGTTTTTAATTCAAAATCAATATAGTCAACCAATATTTATTGCGTTCTTTTTTTGGTAGCTGTTCGAGACTTTCATTTATTTAGCGTTAACAAAAATTTGATTACGTGATGTTTAACAGCACCCCAAACCAAAAATGGATGTATTGTAAACTATGACAGGTCCGTTCAATACATTACAGTAGTAGAGCTGTGCAGTACAGTAAGCACGAAGCAGTAGGCCAGTACAGCGTTGTCTGCAAATTCAAAAATCGGCAGTTTTTCTTTTCGGGATTCCAATGCAGTTACTGTCTTGTGATCAAAAAAAAGAGACCATAATTTGGACAATGGACGTGAATCGAACCTGGGCCGCTCGCACCGACGACCAGAGTGCTAACCACTACACCACAGCCCCCAAATCTTGTAGGCCCTATTTCTCATTTCCAACACTTGTAACGTCTGGAGGAGTAAGGATGTGCTTTTACAAGCTGAATGAATGCGCTTACAACTTGCAAAATTAACCAGAATTTTTAGATGCAGGCCTTTTAGGTGCATATCTAACTGAGCGTATTCCTCTTGTCAGCATTTAGAGAACTTCTAATGAATTATTCAATAAATGGCAATTATACGACTTTTTCTGCAAAGTCCGCTCAGATTAATTATTTACACTTTTAAAGTAGGCGCTAAAATCGGTAAGGTTCGTGAAAACTGCTTCCATTACAAAATATAACCTTGAGTGATTGAACCTGTTGCTGGTTTACTTTATAGCTGTAACATACAATTTGGTTAGTACCAAATTTTTCAGCACATATTTTTAAGCCTCACAAACTTTAGCCATATTACGCATACCTTAGAAGACTCACAATTTATAAAGCGTACGTTCTTTTCTGAAGAAGCATAAAGTTGCAAATTCACTGAGTTTACATACTTAGTTCATAATATCTGACATTACGATGCTATATTAAAATAGTGCTTAAGTAAAGTAGAAAGTATTATGTCTTAAGCCTAGTTCATAGTAGTCCGGAAGTGTCCGTAGTTGTCCGTGTCCGAGTCTGTGTCCGTGTCCGGAAGGTTGTCCGTAGCGTTTGTCCGTGTCCGTGTCCGTAAGCAGCATTAATTCATACTTCTACGGACACGCTACGGACAGTGCGTATGCATATAAAATAACGCCTATACATTCTGCAGCGTAACAAGCGTGTGAGAAAGCAACTTTCAAAAAATCAATAAAAACGTTCTAAGCACACTAAATTCCAGGATTTAACTCTGGCTGGCTTAGTCTGTGCTCGTTTGTTCTACTAGAGAATGGCATAGTCATGGTGTAGTAATCAGTTCATTACGATTAAGTCAGCCGGTTACAATATCTGGTTACTGTAATTCAATCAGAATTTACTGAAGTTACATTTTGCTGGTCGACAATGCCACGTACTCGGGGTAAAGAACCACTGAAAAGACCAGCAAAAACTGTAGCCGGAAGAGTACAAAAGCAGAGGATCCAGCCACAGAAAACACCACAGCAAAAGAAAGTTTCTTTGGCCAAAAAAGTCGTCCTACAAAGGTCTAAACGAACTGGCCAGTTCGAAGAGGAAAGTTCCAGCAATCCTTCTACACCAAAAGACTGTCCGTCGCCCTCAACAGATGTGGCCGTTTCCACGCGGAAGATTAGAGCCGGTGGTCCTGTGGGTGGAAAGAGCCTCATTGCACCAATGATGGAAATGGAGATCGAGCATCCCAGGACGGTCACCGCAAGGCAACACTCGTCTTCCTTGGCATCCTCGCTGGGGGAACCTGAGGTCCTGGGTGAAGGGGCCGTCCCAAGCTACTACCAACCAGATCGGCAATGTGAAAATCCCTACCCACAACAGCTGTATGACGGCCACAACCTCCAGGGGAAAAGTCAGCTAACAAATTTTGTATCAGAGGGCACGAAACAAAAAATTTTAGCATGCACGCTTGTCAACACTGCCGGGGGAATCATCCTGGATCCTCTTGCACAGACAAATCGGCCAGTGGCCAGCAACTTCATGGCAAACAAAAGAAGGCCACTGCCGGTTCAAATTAGTTCAGTGTCAAAGCATATCTTCAATTGTTCTTCTACTGTCGGTCTTTGGGAGGATAGAAGTGTCCACACAGATATTAATATAAATTTATTGCAGTCAGAACTAGAAGAAGCAGGACTGCCTCCTCATTTCGTAAACTTTTTAATAAGAGGGTTTTTACAAGGGTTTTGGATAGGTTTCACCGGTATACACCAGAACCGTTTATCCAAAAATTTAAGAAGTGCGCAATTAAAACCAGAAACTATTACAACCTCGATCCAAAAAGAAATATCCTTAGGTCGAATAGAAGGTCCATTTATTGAAGTGCCGTTCGCCTTTTTCCAAAGCCATCCAATTGGTCTGGTCCCCAAAAAAGGTTCAGCGGACTTAAGGATGATCTACCACCTTTCCTTTCCTCATGGAGACAGTATCAATGATTTTGTTTGTAAAGAACACTTTCCTGTCGCATACGGTTCCATTGATGATATTACATCTGCCCTCAAAACTGTCGCAACTGGTTGCTTTATGGCCAAATGGGACGTGAAGTCAGCATTTCGAAATATCCCTATAAGGCCTGAGGATTATCACTTACTAGGGATTACATGGCAAGACAATGTTTATTACGACAAATACCTTCCTTTCGGCCTGAGTTCATCACCGTGTATATGGGAACGTTTCGCGTCCGCGCTAGAACAAATCCTTTCAGTTAACTATGATATAAACCCTATTGTTCATTTGATGGACGATTTTTGGATTGCTGACACATCTTATACTGGATGTCTTCTTAAACTGAAAACTAGTCTTCAAGTTTTCGACAACCTAGGAATACCACTAGAGGCTAAGAAACAAGAAGGTCCAACTCAGGTTATGACTGTTTTTGGAATTGAAGTTGACACCGTTAATCAAATAATACGCCTTCCCCAGGATAAACTTGACCAGTTACGTCACGAAATAGACTCTTGGGGCAACAAAAAATCGTCAACACTGAGAGAATTATTGTCTCTGATTGGACAGCTATCGTTTGCATGCAAAGTGATAGCCCCGGGCAGACCTTTTTTACGCCGCCTTATAGACTTATCAGTCGGGGTAAAATTTTTATCTCACCATATTAGAATTAATACTGAAGCCAAAAAAGACTTGTTAGCATGGAAATTTTTCTTAAACAGCTGGAATGGCATTAAGTTTATCCATAGCAAGAACAACCGAGCTGTTATTTTTACGGATGCTTCAACTTCATACGGCTGCGGGGGAATATTCAATAACAATTGGTTCTCCACTAGATGGCCATCTTCGTTAAGAACTGAATTTAAAGACAGCATATCCATACAATGGATGGAACTGGCTGCCATTGCTTTAGCCATTTTTTTATGGTCCAAGAAACTGGGAGGATCTACAGTGGATTGTTTTTGCGACAATTTAGCAGTAGTGAATATGCTTAGAAAACGTACGTCACCAATAAAGTCTTTAGCTCATATGCTCCGGTTTATTACTCTACGGTCCATAATGTATGACTTTCTCATAGAAGCTAACTTCACTCCCGGAAGAACAAATGTTGGTGCTGACGCTTTGTCCCGTGGTAATTTTCAGGTTTTCCTACAGTCATACCCAGAAGCAAACAAGGATCCCACCCCAATCCCTCCGGATACATGGGACTTCTTACTGTGCAAATAAAGACGCTACTAGAAGCTAGTATCGCCCCCAGCACCAGAAAGTTATATATAACAGCTTGGAACAAATTTTATAATTTTTGCGCTGCTAATTCTTTTTTATATCAAGCCTTTAATTTGCAATTACAGTATTTCATTGCACATGCAAAACAAAGACAAGTATCTTATGGTAGACTTTCTCAATTATTAACAGGCATAAAATTTATAGGTTGTATGAAGGGTCTGAAATTCCCGGCACTGTCTAAACCACCCTTTTCATATTTAATTAGAGGTTTTAAACGATTGAGTAAAACTTCAACGCGCCCACCGCGTTTACCAGTTACGGTTAAAGTTTTAACAAAACTGATAAAATCTTCGGACACATTCAACATTCTTGAGGCTTCTATGTTTCAGTCCACCATAGTCCTAATGTTTTTCGGTCTTCTTAGAATCAGCGAAATTACAGGGACGTTAGCCACTTTAAAAATTTGGCCTAATCATAAAGTACATAGTTATTGCTGCACCATTCCACGGTCTAAATCCGATCAAGAAGGAAAAGGTTATACTTTTATAGTTCCGTGTTTGTGCAAATCAAATTGGAAATTCTGTCCTGGAGCGATTATAACTCGCTATTGCGAAGTACGTTCACTAAAAAATGTAATGTTCAGTATATCGACTCCACGAAATTGTGTACTCAGTAGAACATATTTTGAAAAATTGTTAAAAACTGCGCTTCTCGTCGCCGGTTTGAACCCGGAAAACTATAACACTCACTCGTTTCGTATCGGTTCTGCAACCGAGCTGGCCCACCATGGTTTATCGGAATGGGCTTTACAAAACCTAGGAAGGTGGAGATCAGACGCGTTCAAAAAGTACACTAGAATTACTCCGGATTTTGTCAACAAAACGTTCTCGGCGTTAGTTTAACTAAGAGCTTAAGTTTAAATTCACCTAACGTGCACCTGAATAAGATTTACTTGTGTTCAGAACAACTCAATAACACTTGGAAGTCGTGTTGTGGTACTGTACTGGGCTGGTCGGTTGTTGCTGGCTGAGATGTGTGAGGTTGGCAAGCCGCCGCATATGGTTGTTTCACCCTCGGGAGTGCGGGTGTGTGGCTAGTTGTGTAATGTAATACACAATACCGGGAATGATTGCTCGGTAGTATGCTCGGTGGCTTGCGAGCCGCATCTTGGCCAGCCCACTCTCAACGTGTTGTTTTGTGTTTGTTTATTAGGGCAATGACAGAGCAGAGTTAATTCCAGGATTTAACTCTGGCTGGCTTAGTCTGTGCTCGTTTGTTCTACTAGAGAATGGCATAGTCATGGTGTAGTAATCAGTTCATTACGATTAAGTCAGCCGGTTACAATATCTGGCCCTCCCGCCCACCCATTTACGTTTTTATACGTTTGTGTGCATTGTATTGGACGCTGTGTTGTATGTAACTCGGTTTCAATAAAATAAACAAGGCTGGCAAGAGGTGAGCAAGCCACCAGGAATAGTTACACCTTCGGGAGTGCAGCGTGTGACCAGTTGGTTGTTATGCGCGGTGAGGTTGGCAAGCCGCCGCATATGGTTGTTTCACCCTCGGGAGTGCGGGTGTGTGGCTAGTTGTGTAATGTAATACACAATACCGGGAATGATTGCTCGGTAGTATGCTCGGTGGCTTGCGAGCCGCATCTTGGCCAGCCCACTCTCAACGTGTTGTTTTGTGTTTGTTTATTAGGGCAATGACAGAGCAGAGTTAAATGCAGCTACTGAGCTCATACTACGAACAATTTAATAAAATTTTGCAACCCGCGGAGGAATTTTATGTGTACGCAAACACACATGACTAATAAAGCTTTTATTTGATTGGCTGGTTGCTTACGGACACGGACAAAAGTTGAACTGAATTCAACTTGTCTTCCGGACATCCGGACAGCCTTTACGGACACTCTCGGACAACTTGTTACGGACATCCGGACAAGTGTGAATTAAAATACTCTTACGGACACGGACACGGACTCGGACACGGACAGCCCTTACGGACAACTATGAACCGGGCTTTATTCATATCCTCGCTGCGTGTAACTAAACGTCCCCAACTTTGGAACATAAGCTTTGAAGTATGTCTAAATTTACGGACTTTTACCATGCTAAGTTTGTTTCATAAGCACATAAGTAGTGTGCTTTGTAGGCAAGTAAGTAATCAGTGTGATTGTTTCTCCAGGGGATTGTCTATAGTTTTCACTTAATTTAAGGTGGCGCTCAGCCGAGACGTCATGTTTGGAACTTATGTAGCTCACATCAAACAGTGTACAATTTTGCATCAGTTTTGCACAAACTTCTGATATATTTTAAAATACCTAACCTTCTTATTATGTTAAATATATTTATATATTTATTTATTCATTTATATTAATATATATTGTAACAAGCAGGTTTTGCGAGTAAAGTTAATTTAAGTTTGGATAGATTTCATTGCGCCATACTTGGAGTGCTGAGGATATTCTTCGAATATTAAACGCGGCAGCAAAATTTATTAAAGCCAACATTTCGAACTTATTCCAGTGAGTCTGGAGGTTCTCTGTCTAGGCAGCCAGACGCTGACACCTTCTAGTTGTTTAACCATTGCTCTAGCTACGTGCATCGTAGAGACCTCGCAAAACCAACATTCGATAGAGTTGTATGGTGAACAAAACATAATCAGCTGATTGAAGGTCTAAAACGCACTGTTTTTTAGTTATAAGCGGAAGCGCTCAAGGTTGAAACAGCGTTAAAATTTTGTGCCATTGTTTAGCATGTAACCTCATCCTAGAGTATTAACACAGCAGCCGTGCGTCTGCTATAGTTGACTTCCAAAAACACACTACAATGTCCGCTGTATTCTGATGCACAAAAAGATGACTGCCGGAGTTGCGATCAAATATCATAATGCGGCCAAAACGAAAGTACTACTTTTGCTGCGAAAAAGAGTCAAATTAGCACACTGCTCAATTAAGCATAGGTTTTGTTGTGTGGCAGTAGGACTGACTGAAGTTGGGGCACTAAATGTAAAGATTTAGTGTACGATTCCTGAAGAAACATTTTGAAGATCAGTCGACTACAATAAGCTAGCCAAACTTTATGTTGCATCAGTAGGGGTAATTGAATACGGGTAATTAAGGGTGTAGATTTGTGATTGTGGGAATTTTGGGGTCGGTGTGATTTTATCCTTTGTTATTGCTTTCGCTGTTTGGTTTTAAAACGAAACGAGTTCTAAATTATTGAAAAAAGTTGAAATTTTGAGGGGGCTACTAACATATTGTCTGGTATTTGTCGTGTGTACTTGTTTGTGCATTTTGGGGACAGTTTTTACTTAGATGCATTGTCTGAATTTTACTAAATTAGCGCTTTGAAATTTGGTGAAAATTTAAAACGGCGCAGGCGGAAAAGTGTACCCCAGCTAGGGGGTACCCAAATAATGTGCGCCAGACACGCCGCGACGTCGTGTCCGCGCAGGGGTAACTTGTTGCATCAGTAGGGCTACCCCCTACTCGGGGTAGACTTTTCCGCACTGCGAAAACTTTAAAATTAGTTTAAAAACGCGTATAAATTTGTCTATTCATACATACAAGCCAGTCACGTCACGCATTTTATGCACTGTTCAAATTGGCAATATTCATGCAAGAAATTGCGCTCTGCGCTACACTCTATAGTTTTATATAACATTAGAAAGGCTGCCAGCGATTTAATATACCTAAATTGTAGGCTTACACGTAACTGAGTGACGACGTGTCGCGTGAATAGATTCATATTTTTATAAAATATATTTTTCACGTTAATAATAGCATTCAAATTTATTTTTTAAAATTAATAATTTTAATTCGTTTTACATTTTGAATATTATTTTTGAAAGGGGGACTTAGCCTGAGTTCAAATTGACCGCATTGATAATTTTGATATTCTACTCATGTGTGGCTTGGCTCACACAGTTGTTGATTTTTCGGATGAAGGGGGGAGGCGCGCTCACGTCTGAACAGGGGTTAGGTAGTTAGGTTTGCGCGTCAGTGAGACCTAGGGCTAGGTCCCCTGAGCTAGATTCATGTTCTGAGTTAGATTTTTGTTACTTCCTCTTGTTATAAATTGTTTGTTAATTTCATGTGAAATAAAACTTTCATTTTTAAATAAAATTCTGTACCTATAACTTCGCCTTTTTAGGGCTTCCTAGGACCTTTTGACTGTAGTAGCCCTCGGAGGGCTTTGTGGGGGAATTCGTGTGTAAGCCCCGGACCTGTTAAGGGCAGATTTTGAGCAAGTTAGGGCGCTTTGCCCCGGTTTTCACCCGTTATACCGCGTTCTACTTGGGCTCGGGCGCGCGGTCGACTCTGCCCTGGCCCTCGCCTTTCCAAGCCTAAATTCCAAGAGCCCCGTGGTTCGCGTTACAACATTTGTTGGGTTGGGTGATCCATCACAATGGGTGCCTAAGGTTTGTAGCGCACACTGCACGGGGGTGGTGGGGGGGGGTAAAATCTCGTGCTCGTGCACGCTTACACGCGACATCTATCAAAATTTTATTAAAATTAAAAAAATAAAAATCGGCATTTTTTGCGAAGTTTAAGCGCTGTTTACCAAATTTTTTGCCAAAAATTGTCAAAATCGGTGTTTTTTGGTAAAAAAATGCGTCATTTTTCGGAGGGAGGGGGTCAAAAATGAGTTGACGCAAGGGAGGGGGGTCCGACCAGAAGGGGGAGGGCTAGCCTACCCAAAACTTTGGTGCTATTACATGTATGCATATATAATATTTTTTAAAGCAACCGTTTAAAGGCCAGGACAGGCAGGTCATTCATTAATCTTCCACTGATTTTTGGCACACTTCGATTGAGATGCTGTGTTGCAAAGGTGTATGCAAAGAACTTAGGTTTGGTAAAATCTAATAGAATAGATATTTTAGTATCTGTTCTAGATGACAACTAGACTGTAGACTGTGCCCAGTGCATGCTGCCGAAGGCTTGGAAAACAGTGACCTGTTTTGAAGTGTTATATGTACACAGGTGTACTATGTTACAAGCAAAAGTTTACTGCAAAAGTAATCCAGTGAGTGAGAAGGGTGATGTTTTGCTTGACCCTTTTGGCCTGTTGCACAGCAAAACCTGATTCGAACGAAAAGTAAATTTTACTTGCTTTTAGTAAGCAAGTTTAAGTTGTCAAGAAAGGGAGGGGGGATTCTTACCGAAAGAACGACAGCATCATCATCAGAATGACCCAGGGGGGATTCGAACCACCCATCTCTGGATCTGCAGACCAGCGCTCTACCGTTGAGCTACTGCGCCGACAATGAGCTGTCGTAAATCCCTTTAAGTACTGTAGGGGGACTATCTTACTTCACATCCCTCCCCTTCTAGTAAACTTCGGCCCGAAGTTTCCCTGGGCTGCGCACCGCTACTACAAGCTATGGGCAGCCCGGAGTGGGGGAGTGCCGCCGGGAGCCGTCCCTATCATTCTCTATAAGGCCAGTGTCGCGAGGTCGCTCCCTAACCTCATCATCAGCGAACACTGCCAGGGACGGCTCCACTGCTAAGCTACAACCGGCTATCTCATTCCTCCATATACTCACCACCACTCTGCCCATGCCCATTCGCAGTCTAATGGGGTGCGACTAGTCACCCAACAGCCCAACGCTACCTCACTCAGACCACGACCAGGGGATTCGGAGTTCGGCATGGAAGCCTCGCCATGTCAAGAAAGGGAGGGGGGATTCTTACCGAAAGAAAGACAGCATCATCATCAGAATGACCCAGGGGGGATTCGAACCACCCATCTCTGGATCTGCAGACCAGCGCTCTACCGTTGAGCTACTGGGCCGACAATGAGCTGTCGTAAATCCCTTTAAGTACTGTAGGGGGCCTATCTTACTTCACAAAGTAGTGTAAGCTTTTGTAATTTTTAGTCTTCTGAGTTCAGACATTCGCTTGAGTCGCTGTTTAGATAATACAAAATGCGGCCATCAAGTTTGTATATTAACATTGGGTTGATACTTAATACCTACAGATACAGTCTACGGGGTTTGCGTTTAATAAGTAAAAAGTAAAACCGTAAAATGCATATACATATACTTATTTATGACTGCTATACTCGCTGTCAATTGCAATTTTTGTGGTTTACACCATCAAAACCTTGACTGCGCAACATACCAGTCAGCCTCAACTACATAGCTGTGTATCCAATGGGTACTGTATTATCATGTTTCTTGACTGCCTTGGTGTCTTTTCTACGCAAAGAGCCAAGAAATACATACTTACTTGCACAAGATTTGGTCCTAGTAAACGTATAAAAGATTGTGGGAAACAATATGTCCCACACGTGTATGGAAGACCAATATGGGACACACGGTGTCCCACAATGCCGTGAACGTCAGAAAATGTAACGCAAAAATAACTTTATTAAAATCAAAAATTGAGTTGTAAATATGAAATAGTAAATCCCGGGATGGAACCAGGAACCTTTCGATTATCAGTCTAACGCTGTCCCTACTGAGCTGTTTCACCCTACGCTCCGATGTCGATGTCGTACAGGGCAGAGTTTTCTGGTTATAAATCCCAATCAGCAACTACCTCAGCCCCCCCTTAAATATATGTATGTAGTTTGACGATGCATGATTCATGAGTTTCGTAAGTAATTGTCATAGTTATGTATGTATGACATTAATAAGCCGATCGCGGGCACGTACTTTTCATTAAACCACATATTATTCTCACGACTTGTGGCTAATATATCACGGGTCAAAATTTAAGTTAGCTTAGATGTAATGGTTTTTGTCTTGAAGTGATATAGTCTACTTTTCAGTATTATTTGTGTGGTATTAAAACATTGTTGGCACATAAGTTTTAGCCAACTTCTGTAAGCAATATTCAATGTTTCTCATTTCTGCAGTGTGATTTCCGCTAAAATTACAACAATTTGAAGCGCCCGCTCATGCGCTCTCGTGTGAATAGGTCTTTATGAATCAATAACTATTCATTAGGATAATGGGTCATTAAGCTTAACCTGACAACCTTTGAAGTTGAAATTAGCCGAGTCCACTTCAAACCCATAATCATTCTTCATTTTAAGTTCTTACTTGGAAAAATTAGTATCACATATGTATTATTGTCATTATTAGTCGTATAATTTTATAAAAAATGTAATATTTGATAATTATATTATGACAAAAGACTTTGGGTTTGGGTGCATTACGCCCATAATTGGGTGCACTCAGTTATTACAAGATTGAGGCTTTTTCCAAAAACAATTTAGCTCTGTTTTGTAGCAGCTTTTGGAGCACTTTTAAAAATTTATTTTATTTTTCTGCTTGCATAGGTCTAATGTACTCTGGCTCTGATATAGACTGTTTCAAAGAACATCAGGTTGACTTGATTCCGATTTTGGTTGAGAAAGCAGGTGACAACAGAATGCCACCTACCTGCAAATTAAAATCAGGGTCAAGTTGACCTTGTGGGCTCAAGTAGAGCTAGGTTGGATAAAGTGACTCACTGGTGTTCAGATAATATGATGAACCACATATGTAGTTAGCCTCCTTAATTACTCTGAGATTCATGCCGCAGGGTCTAACATAGTGTTAATTTTCACATCAGTTGCGTAAGACTAGTCTCCAAGTTTGCATAAAGTACTGATTGTTTGCTCAATTTTGTTTCATAAAATGCAAGAAAAGGACACTCAGGATGTGTTATGTTATGTAAATAAGCATTTTCTTTTGAATATGTCTGGCATTTCGTAGAGCAGGGTGCTTGGATCGCTGGTTTTACGCGGGCCCCTGCCGAGTAAATACTATAATCAGAATCTCTGAATCCTATGCATTTTTGGGTAGGTCGATTTTCCAGTGTTAAACATTAATACTGGAAGGGCAGGTAGGTCGCTGAGTTGCCGTATTCTGCAGCGTCTGTTAGTTGCTGGGTTTTCCAAGAGTCTGCTTGAGTGGGCTCGAACCACTAACCATTGAGAATCAGACACTCTACTAACAGGCCACTGGTCAAAAGATTAGTTAAGACAGTGTCAACCGAATTGGAAGGCGACATGTGAAACGACTCAGTAAATGACCAGTAAATGTGTGACTGAGTGAGAATGTCTGGATGGGAATCAGTTTTCCGCAAATAATGGCCGCGTTTAATATTTTCTCCAGAATATTGACACTCAGGCCTCACTATGTTATCACTTCTTACTCAGCAGAAGAACTTCTTAGTAACACAAAATCGGCACAAAATTTGCGTAAAAATTTTTTTGCGACAGCACACTACGCGGCGGAGACCGCACATCACGCAAGTTTCAACCTTTCTACTGTTCAGTACCGTAAGTAGCAACATTTAAATAAACACAATAATCCACCCTTTAAAAAAAATTTTCTGTGGCAATCTTTGTTTTTAATTTAAATTTCATTTTCGTGTTAGTGTTATTAGAAACTGAAATTATTAGGAAATTGTACTGGTGTGATAAAATATGAACTGAATTAGTATAACTATTTGTTTGATTAGGATAATTTACATTTTATCGATTATTATTTGTCACATAAAGCAGACAAAGCAATTTTATTTGAAACAGAAATAAGGGCATACTTCACCATTATCTATTTATATTTACCACGATATTTATAACAAAAACTACTAATATTTTAATCGAATGCAATTAACCACTCTTTACAATAATTTTTGTGGTTTAAAGACCAATGAAGGAACTGTACGGAAAGGTACATTTACTATTGTTACATTTACATTTACTAACAGGAGCTATTTTATCCAACAGGAAAGGAAACGTTTTGTTATTGTCGGAAATTTTATACTACGTATGTAGAGTTTTAAAATAATTTTAATTCGCCGGGGGGCGATTTTAATATCCAGGTCTAAAACCTTTTAAGATAATATGTAAAATTTTCAGGAAAAACCTTATCTTGAACGACAGTCTAGCAGCTATGATGATCTTAAAACCGGCTGCCTCTATTTTTTACTGAAGGTGCCTGTGGGACTAAATGAAACTGAATCCGATTTTAGATCAATTTCTCGAGTTCAGACGGTTTTTCTTGACAAGCCATTATCACATTCAGCTTATTCTAGATTCAGGATTATGCAAAGAAAATTGTGGGCACGGCAAATCGGCAAGAAAAACTTTTCTTGAAAACTAAAAAATGACGCAATTTTTCACACACAAAAATGTGAACATGTGTCATCTGTTATTTGCAATTATTTCTCAAGCCTCAAGTCTCATTATTTCCAAGTCTTTTTTGAAAGTGCAAACAGATTGTTAAAGTAAAAAAGTTAGCTCTGCTATTGTTAGTAAAAATAATTAAAAATAATTTAAATTTTCATTTTTGGTTTTCCTTTCGCATGCAGCTGAAGTGGTGCAGTGGTTTAACATTTAACACCGAAGTGTTCCGAACTGTTGGTCGCTGTTTCAAATCCAATGGTCACCTTTTTTAAATTTTAGCAGCGAATTTTTAAAGACAATTCAGTGCACATTGATGCTAAATTGACAGAACCTTTGTAAGCTCCTTGCAGATGCCCACAACATCTGTTTCACCATCAAGAGTATTCCTAATTGACAGAACCTTTGTAAGCTCCTTGCAGATGCCCACAACATCTGTTTCACCATCAAGAGTATTCCTAATTGACAGAACCTTTGTAAGCTCCTTGCAGATGCCCACAACATCTGTTTCACCATCAAGAGTATTCCTAATTGACAGAACCTTTGTAAGCTCCTTGCAGATGCCCACAACATCTGTTTCACCATCAAGAGTATTCCTAATTGACAGAACCTTTGTAAGCTCCTTGCAGATGCCCACAACATCTGTTTCACCATCAAGAGTATTCCTAATTGACAGAACCTTTGTAAGCTCCTTGCAGATGCCCACAACATCTGTTTCACCATCAAGAGTATTCCTAATTGACAGAACCTTTGTAAGCTCCTTGCAGATGCCCACAACATCTGTTTCACCATCAAGAGTATTCCTAATTGACAGAACCTTTGTAAGCTCCTTGCAGATGCCCACAACATCTGTTTCACCATCAAGAGTATTCCTAATTGACAGAACCTTTGTAAGCTCCTTGCAGATGCCCACAACATCTGTTTCACCATCAAGAGTATTCCTAATTGACAGAACCTTTGTAAGCTCCTTGCAGATGCCCACAACATCTGTTTCACCATCAAGAGTATTCCTAATTGACAGAACCTTTGTAAGCTCCTTGCAGATGCCCACAACATCTGTTTCACCATCAAGAGTAGGCTATTCCTAATTTTATTATTTTCATTATTATTCTATTCACATATATGTTTCTCGAGTATTACTAAGATTTCAGCTGCTGAGTTTTTGATTCAAGCTACTTGCTCAAGATATCACTCAATCATTTGCCAAATTAGACTTAACCTAAGCCTTCTTTTAAGCCAGAGTTGTAATGAATCCAACCTAAAAAACAAACGCATTGCAGTTGACATTAGTGAATGTCGCTAATATGCAGCTTGTTTATACACAACTGTTGCAAGATTTTTCTAAGCCCCTCAGAGTGTCAGTAACAAGTGATTTTCCAGTCATCTCATGAGCTCGAGACCTTGTCGAAGTAATACCCTGACTTCTCTGCGAAATACTGCCATTAACAATTGTCACTGAAATGCCTTCTTCTCAGTGCAACAGTTCTGCTACATTGATTTCCCTATAGCAGTGTTGTTCCTAGTTCTTGTTTGCTCCGCGTCATCTCAGAGATATCCCTTCAAAGATAACTAACGCTTCTCAAAAATGAGTGCTTTTTCAAAATAAATGTTCTTCATTAAAATAAATGTTATTTAAAAAGGTTGTCTGTGTTTAATTGAGTCTCTCGGCGATCATTGATAGTATTAAAAATATCCCAGCAAAAGGCTACAATACTTTACCTCATATTGCATTGAAATATATATTTCGTTAATTACAATTAAAGTTATATTATTGAACGATGGACGATTAGAACATGAAAAGGAGATTCACAGTTTAGTTAGGATAAGTTTGCTAAAAATTTTCTTGCAACCTCGATGACTCTGTGACTGTAACGCAGCCGATTGGTTAAGTACAGTTTTGTGCTGTTTATTGCAATAAGACAACACCCGCAGCCCATTGTTTCATTAGAGAAACTGTGCGTCCCATTATGGCCACAGTTTAGTTAGTTTAGTTACACAGTTTAGTTTAGCCACAGTTCAGAATATCGTAACACGGAAACAATTATGTAAAATGGACTCATGCATAATTGGGTGGCGTTACAAGCAGCGATGGAATAAAATTTTTGAATATATTCATGATGAGTGTATATATTAGAGGTTATAGGTCAAATTTGTGTTAACTTTTGCCTTATTCAAAACTTGTTTCCTACGCCTAACCATTAGTGCTGCCTTAACGCTTCAATTGTGTGGCCTTAACAAAACACGCGAACATGCTTGAACCTAATGTGGCGAATTTGATGTCGAATTAATTTCGCATGGACTTCATTTTTTTAATAGACTAAGCTCGTAAATCATTATTAAAACAGCTACTTGTAAACATTGACTGAACGAATATTCACTGCTCTAACTTTTTAATACTAAGCGCCCTAACTCATGCTGGATAACTTCGAGTTTGTGTGATAATTCTTATTAATTAATTCTCAATTCTTCAATTAATTAATTAAACTATCGGTGTTGACTAAAATTGAGAGCTGACTTATTCTAGCTGGTATAGACCGATACTCATTAATACACTAGTGACTAAAATAAGATTTTCAGTCCATTTGCTTCGGCAAATTAGGTGTCACGTGGAACTGTCAAATTAAGTCGTATTTCCTGGAAATATTTCCTTTTTTGGCATTATAATGAGATTGGATTCCGGAATTGACATTACGGCGAAATAGATGAAGCTATTTTTTTCCTATTTTCATAGCTGGTTGGAGTTAGAAATTCTAGAATCTAGGTAATTTATTGCAGCAATATTTTACAAGTTGTTCCTAAGTCAGACAATATTTAATATAGTATTTTTTACAACCGTTAATATTAGCTAAGTAGCTTTTGAAGAAACATTTGTGCACAACCGTACAAAAAACACTACTATTTTATTTTTTGTTTGGAAAATTTTCGTTACGTAGATAGTGTAACGTCTAGCGTCTAGCACTTAAGAACAATTTCCACTACAGAACATGTTATGACCATAATTCATGTTCCCACTGAGTAAGTTCAGTTTTTCTAGATTTTTTAAAATTACCCTTCATTTTTAATCTCAGCTGTTGTTTAATCCATGTCTGTTTTGAATCAGATTAACCTATTCTACCCATGTCTTCAAACATAATTTTCTTTCAGCTGATACTTTTGCAAATTATCACAATTTTCTGAGCTGTTCGAAATGATTACTAAATAGTCCTTAATAATTTACCCTCCAGATTTAGAACCAGGATTCGGCTTTCGGCTTTTTTTGCATTAATAACTAATGAGGCAAAAACCGCTTCAAGCAAAACATTTTCGAATAATTATTAAATAATTAATTTAATAATACCTATATTACTTGCTTAATCTTTGAGTCATTTGCTATTTTGACTGTGCATTTTATTATCTTTATAGATTCATCACTTACATCTTACATAGTCTGTTCAGCTTTGCAACTGTGATAAACTTTTTACAACATTTTACAGAATCTTTCGTGTGTATTTTGCGACGGTCAAGTAACGGGTAGACTATTTAGAAAATTCTGTAATTAATTATTTATGTACATATTTCTAATTTCAATTTACAAGATGTTACCCTATAATTGCAATTATTTATATTTCAGATTGCCTTCAATAATTCCAATATCAGCCTATTAATTGATTAAAAAAATTAGATAATTTTCACTTAGAACAAAATGACAAATTTTAATTCCACCCTGTTGTACTACCATTTGGAGAAGTTTTACTTCATGTACGAGCCCGTGCACGCATATATCAGTTGTATTCTGTGCACGGTTGGTATATTCGCCAATGCTTGCAATGTCATTGTACTAACCCGACCCCGAATGTTGAGTCCTGTCAACACATTTCTGTGTGCCATAGCAGCTTTCGATGGAACGCTAATGCTGAGCTATTTAGTGTACGTATTCCATTGGAGATTATTGACTGATCCAGATCAGAGCAAACAGTTCAGCTACAGCTGGAGTATATTCGAACTGATTCATGCTGACTTTAGTGTCACGGCTCGCGGGTCTAGTCTTTGGCTTGCTGTTGCCATTGCTTTTCTGCAAACACAAGTGCTGGCTAGACAAAATATTGTTTACGGTAGGTTCGCCCATGGTTTCTGACAAGCATATTCTATTATATGTATATAATAAAGTGAGAAAATAAGCAGGAAACATAACACAGCAACAAATTCCTAACCTTGTTTGAACCACCCATCTCCGAATACTTCAGCTCAGCATATTGAGCTACGTCGCTGTGACAGTAATAAGTTACGGCACGGGCATATACATGAGTCATGTACATAGTTAGTTGTACTGGTACATAATAATTTTTAATAATTTAATTAACATAACTTTTTTATGAATTCTTTTCGTTGATTAAAAACTTTCCAAAATGACACAATTTCTATTTTTAGAGAATCGACCAACCCGAGGCAATTCAGTGCCTATCATTTTGTGCGTCGTTTTGGCAGTGATCTGTTGCAATATGCCCATGTATTTGAACTACACCGTTGTTGCCAAGGTATTTGCTTCTATTTCTTTTCACTCCTACCAAGAGTACATAATAGCTTCTCACTCTATACCTATAGAAGAAGAGTGAGACACTCTGCAGCCTGCCTGTGTTATAGCACAGGCAGATGCGCTGGTCGTTTTCAGGCTACATGTTGACATTCTATGCAACATGTAACTGACCAATCAGCGCGTAGATTCCCTGCGTAACACACTTTAGTATATAATCGCTGATGCGTTGATAAGCATTAATATAGGGATAAAAGCTTAATAACTCACTATTTATTCATAGTCTGCTTGCAAAAACATTAAAAAAGGTTTGCAAATACCTCTAGGGATATTTTGGCAAACTTTCAGCGAAATTGATTGAGAAACTTTTGAGATATAAACTTTTCTGAATTTCTTCAAAGTTTCTCAATCAATTTCGCTGATAGTTTGCCAAAATATCCCCAAAGGTATTTGCAAACCTTTTTTAATGTTTTTACAAGCAGACTATGAATAAATAATGAGTTATTAACCTTTATCCCTATCCCGTTTTATGATTGGAGCACGTGCACAGGCGTTTGCCAATCAGAGAATAGAAGCTCGCTTCTGATTGGCCAGTCACATGTTGCATAGAATGTCAACATGTAGCCTGAAAACGACCAGCGCATCTGCCTGTGCTAGAACAAAGGCAGGTTGAAGAGTGTCTCACTCTTCTTCTATATAGAGTGAGACGCTATTATGTACTCTTGCTCCTACTTTTAAGGAGGTAGTGTCGCGAAAGCAGTCGATTTTGCGTGACTGTAAAACTTTTTCAATGAAAGATAAGACACGCTATGAGCAAGTAATTTCAAAACAATAGTTCCTTCTCCAGAAGGAACAAATATGTAAACACCATTGGAGCTATTATCCAGTTAAAGTTGTAAGATATTAAGAGTGCATAAATGAAATAAAATATCTGATTTACAATTCCCCGTAACGATGTGGATATAATTGTATCATTTTTATGTTGAATCTGAACAATGACTTACTCTCACCCACTATGTGCTCTTGATTACACTTTAGGGCCTATGAGACTCGGGGGCTGTGGTGTAGTGGTTAGCATTTTTGTCTTCGAAGCAAGCAGCCGGCTTCGATTCCCGGCGCCTTCATTTTTTTCTTCTTTCAAAATTTTCTCTTTCTTTTAACATTTATATTAAACAAATTGCAGTGCAGTGTCTATATTTCAGAAGTGTACTCCTCCCCAAAACTGTACTCAACACTTGCTCTCAGCGCGCAACATTACTCTTGCCAACGGCTATTCCCTATATCAGGTGTGCAGCTGGATCTACGGCATTCTGTTAAAACTGGTGCCCACTACCATTCTGTGTATACTCTTGCTACTGCTCACTCTATTTCTGCATCGAAACTCCAAACGTAGAAAACGCCTGGGGCTTCAGGTATTGATGGTATTGAATGTTTGATTAGTTTGAAATGAGCAGGGATTACCTTTTATAGGTACGAATGACTTAAAAGATTTTTGCGTGATGAAATGTTAATGAATAAGCAGCGATATTACTGAATCCACTTTTATAAATACAGAATTCGTGAAGCATATACGGGTTTTTTGCTAAGTTAACTTTATAAACTCTACGTTTCTGTTTAGCACCGTTGTGATTTGTTTCTTAGCCACATATGTGTATTATCGCCCGCTTGTGCAATGTGCATTACATACATTTTGTTGAGTTATCTCAGGCATGAGATAAATTATTAGCAAATAATTTACAACTAGTGCGTTTAAGTCGCTTTACTACATAACTAAAGGCTGACGAGAAATAGTTGCACCACTCGACCAAACGAAACATGAGATTTCGTACGAAAAGAATAAATTTTGACTATCAAGAGTACAGCAAGTAGTCGCAAAGTCATACCACTAAAATATGTAAGTTGCGCATCTATTTTATGTAAGACTTTAGGATAATATAACACCCAGCAATGTGGAACTGCTTCAAGAGTAATTGAAGACTGAGAAAACCTTAATGATATGAAACTGGGTTTTTGTTGTTGGTTCAGAAAACGACAAATTCAGCATCACGGGTTTTACTGACAATCCTGACGATAACGTTGATCGCGGAAGTGCCCAACGCAGTCCTAGCCATTCTATTCGGGGCCTGTGGGTACGACTTCTACCGTTACGTCTACCAGAATCTGGGAGACGTGGTGGATTTGTTGTCCCTGATCAACTGCATCGCTACATTTCTGCTGTACTGCGCCATGAGCAAACTCTTCCGACAAACTTTCATGGACCTCTTTCATCGTGAACTCAAACGTCGCACCTCTGCTTTGGCTCTTCTGATAGATCGGAATATGCTATTGGCTTTTATTAACAACAATACGTAAGATTTACATGTGAGATTTGATTGGCTAGCAGGCGGAAAATGTTACACATGCGGCACAGGTGTTGTTGTTAATATTCAACTGGAGTTTTTTGTTGTAAATGAGAAATAGGGCTTATGAGACTTGGGGGCTGTGGTGTAGTGGTTAGCATTCTTATCGTCGACGCGACGGTTCGATACCCTCCATTTCTTCCTTTCCTTCTTTCTAAATTTGGGGCATACTCTTTATTTCAACACTTGGCACCTATAGAAGAGCATCACACCTTAGGCTTAGGCTGCTACGGCTAGTACATATTAGTCAGGGTATTATGAAATGCTGTTCTCAGCCTATAGGTTACAAACACTATTCTTATTCTGTCTTTTGTGTTTAGCCGAGGAGCCAGAAAACCAGCGGTGCCCTGCAAAGACGATTTTAGCGTGCCTTCTCAGCTGCGGTCCCATCAGGGTGATTCCGAGCGAACAAAACTGATCGTCACACGAAAGTCCACGCGGGATCTGTTGGCTTTAAAAACTGGGGTCAGTCAAATTGTGCGAAAAAGCCAAAACACTGATAACTCTATTGTCATTGTGTAATAACGAGCATGTTTATAATATGTTTGTTTATAATTGTTGTCTGTTACAGAAAGGCATTTCTATGCTGTACGCGTTGACTGACACATAAGCATGGCTCGTTGGTATTTTGAGCAACTAATACATATTACATTACCTAAATAATCCAATCAATAATTTATGGATGCCGCTATTTCAACGAATTTTTCATAGTGATTTTCAAATTGCAGAAACGATAATCCGTTTTTCTGAAAATAAAGTAAAATTGTGATGCCGTTTCTTCAACTTTCTAAAAATGTAAGGCTGGTTAAATTAGTTTTTACACATTTTTTAAATGAAGCTTATAAGATTACAGTCACCTTGTTAACAGTTGTCTTAAAAAGGAGCCTTCACGAGTGCAAATCTAAAGTACAACTACATATATTATATATGTATATATTATACTATTATTACATATATTATGTTATTGTTTGTTTAATACAATTTTTTTACACACTTTAGACGCCTTCAAATATGTGGGTTGAGAAGTGCTAATTTGCAGTGTAGCTTTTATGTAGTTAATACTTTTATTTGTATTTGTATTCTTTTCAGCAATAGCAAAAAACAGTTAATCGCCCAACCATCAAGAATAAAATACTGTCGCCTATGTACTTAGACAAATAACGGGGTTTGCAGTTCTGCACAGCTATTGAATATTAGCCACTAAATTTGGGAAACAACAAAAGACAAAACAAACAAGCAAAAGAGTCACTGAAAAATCGACACATAACTGGAGAAAATGACAAAATTAGCCTCCACTAGCAAGCTCTTTCCGTAAGTGTGTAAAGTGTGTAAAAATAAGAAGCAAGATAGTGATGAAGAAACAATATCAAAACATAATACCATTAAGAGTTACTGATGCAGTAGATAATTAAGCATGCGGATATATTTTTTATAGCCAGCAAAGAAGCTACATATTGCCATAACGCCATAACGCTTTGCAGTTAATAACGATAAAATTGATAACTGGCTTCAGATATGGTTTTTATGCACAGTATCAATAGCGACAAACCTATAATAGGACGCTAAAAAACAAGTACCGTTTTTGTTTTTTAACTTAGCTTAGCAATAACTGGATCAGTTTCAATGACGCTCCGTCAATTATAAAACTCCAGAAGAATAAGCGGATGTGGCAATATAAAATGTACGATTAAAATGTAACAAGTAAAATAAATAGACATTGACATAGACATTTTATTATCGTCATAGTTATGAACCGGCGGCTCTTTAGGTTGACGGTAACAACGAGTAAATATACAAACAATAAAATTTGAAAATTTTGCTCTAAATCAGCAAATGGTTGTTACTATGTATGTAACTTAAAAAGTCTTGTTTTGTTTTCCAATCCATTTCAGTTGTATTTTCTGCAATTTTGTTCCACTGTTTTGTCATTAAGGCTTTGAAAGAGTTTCTTCCAATCTCGCTTTTGCTTTTTGGCATACGAAGGCGTTTTGCTCGCATTTCATACGGGGATGTGGTATACGTAAATAAATTTGCAATAAACTTGGGTCGATTGTTGACCAAGGCTTCATAGCAAAAAGTTACTGCCCGAATTTTACGTCGATAATTCAACGGAGACAGCTGTGCTGACTTTGAAAATTTTTCAGAAAATTTTGATAGTTGTCGGAGCGCAGATCGTTGAAATCTCTCTAGCTGATCCGATCGGGTTTTACTGATACCCAGTAAAATGCTTGAAGAGTATTCAAGGTGGCATCGGCAGTACATATTATACAAGGAAATTAGACATGGCACAGGTAATAGGTCTCGTAATTGTCGTAGTTGAGACAGGCGCCAACCAGCTTTTCGAATCATGCTGTTGACTTGGTGTTCATATGTCAATTTAGAATCTATAAATACACCAAGTATTTTTATTTTATGTCTTTCCTCAATCAAGTTATTTGCAATAATAACAATAGCCGCCTGATTTTCAGTGCGGTTGCTCATTATAGTAAATTGGCTTTTAGTTGGATTAAGCATGAGAAAATTTTCTTTGAGCCAAGTCACTACTGAAACCATAGAGTCAGTTAGTGTATCAGCAGCCTCCTGCGCTGTTTTTAGACTCGTAAATAAGGTCGTGTCATCGGCAAACCGTATCATTGGTACTGCATGGTTGCACCAGGACAGGTCAGCTACGTAAACATTAAACAATAATGGCGATAGCAATGAGCCTTGCGGTATTCCTTTCGTGATGGGGACCAGGGAGGAAAGTTTGTCACCAATTTTAACTATTTGAGAGCGGCCTACTAAGTAGCTACGCATCAAGTTTATCGCAGCTGGTGTTAAACCAAAAGCAGATAGTTTTGATAGTAATAATTGATGACTAATTGTATCATAAGCTTTAAATAAATCCAGAGAAAGTATTCCAACAGCATGCCCTTTATCCATATTTTCGCGCGCATATTCTGTTAAGTGTAACAGAGCACTTTCACAACTTCGATTATTAATGAAGCCGTGTTGATCGTCGGGTAGTATTGGTTCCAGGTGTTTTGACAGTTGATTCAGTAGTATTCTTTCGAAAACTTTACATATACTACTAAGAACCGTAATTGGTCTGTAGTTAGTTTTTTCAGTCTCATTGCCACTTTTAAAAACTGGGGTAACAGTGCCTTGTTTGAAAGTGTTTGGTATTTGCGAAATAAGAATAAAATGATTAAACAGGTCCGTCAGAGGCTGCGTCAAAGATGTTGAAAATTTCTTTAATAGTGCAGGACTTACACCGTCATGACCAATTGCTTTATGAGGGTTTAAGTTTTTTAAAGTATTATAAACTTCATTGTGGCTTGTAAATTGGAATTCAAAACAAGGTAGTAACTGTTTTTTAATTGAAATAAGGCTTTTGTGGTCCCTTAACTGAACTGCAGACAGTGCAGGCGGTTGCTGAACAACCGTGCTGAAATAATTGTTCATGGTGTCGGCTATCTGTTGTTTGTCTGTAATGTAGTGGTCACATTCTTTAAGGAGACTCAATTCATGGCCTTTTTCTTTTCCTAGGCTAGTGATAGATTGGATGCAGCGATTAAATTCTTTTGAGTTGGTCTTGGATTTAGCGAGAGTTTTTAAATAAGACTTTTTTGCTTGGTGCTTTAGTATGTTTACTTTGTTTCTCTGAGATTTGTACTGTTGTCTCAAAGTAAGGCTTGATTGATCTTTGGATAGTTTATTCCTCAATCGTATCTCCCTTCGGAGCTCGCTTGAAAGCCACGGAGTTGAAACACTTTTGACGAGTCTTGTTTTTTGGGGACAAATGTCGTCCAAAAGTGTACAAAATTTTGTTTGCCAGTTGTCCCAGACAATGTTGGCATCCTCGATCAACATATTCTGTTCGTTAATATAGGCACCAGTTCAGTCTTCCTTCAGAATATTCACACTGAGCCTTTCGAAGTTAGCATTGCTCAAAGGTCGACAACTAACTCGTTTTGGAGGCAATTTAGGTACACTTAAATTATATGATATATGACAAATGTGATGGTCTGATGCACCATTTGGTATAACCTGTTTGTGTTTTATATTGGAGATATCGGTCGCACAAATAACATCCAGCAGTGACCCAGATGTAGGCCGGGTTGCATCACTTATACTGTTGGTAATATTATACGTATTACACAATTGAAAAAATTTCTTTGTAGCTTGTAAATTAGGCTTAAGCAAATCACAATTGAAATCTCCCATTAATATTAGCCTTGGATATTTAACTATTAATTTATCTAATACTGAAGATACTTTGGAACAGAACAAGTCAATAAGCATATTAGGAGGACGGTAGCCACAGATAATACAAAGTTTTCCATGTATTAATTGTATTTCAACAACAATACATTCCAAGTCTGAATCTTCAAATGAACGTTTTCTTACTACTGTAAGATTTTTATTGGTATATAGAGCTACTCCACCACCATTATTATTTGGTCTATCCTTTCGATGAAAAATGTAGTCTAATAATTTTAGCTGTTTTCCTGTAATATGGCCTTCTAATCGAGTTTCGCAAATGCCAATGATATCCGGTAAATATGTAGAGGCAATAAATATAGTAATATGAAAGCCAATATCTACCATGGTTGTGTGTGGTAAAAAGTCATATCTGTGCATTATTGTTAAAGCACACGGATGTAGGAATTTAAGCTTTAAGGCATATAGTGCGAGAATGGCCGTGCGCCCTAGCTTAGTGGAACGTGGTCTAACGGGTAGCAACCGGGACACCGACTCCTTTTCGGTCCCTAGCAAGTTCTCCCAAATACCAGAGGGTCACACATGGGATCGCCATGACTGTCGCAAATCCCTGAGGGCACCGAACCACAGCCATGGGTCCAAAGGGACCACACTTCAAATGGGCTGCCATTACTGCAGTTTGCACCAACAGTAGCAATTTTCAGTGTCACATCTCTAACTAGGCTCCTTTCCCCTGATTCACAGTATCATATTTGAAAACAACATGGCATCCACACGACAATTTTTTCAGTTGCACATATGTGCATATGACTTTAATTTTAATTATAATTTCGTTCAGTTTAGTAATTTAGTTTTTTGTTAAGTTTAAACGCCACTAGTATCTGCATTATGTCATTGAGCCACAAAATTCTGAATTGCTCAAAATTATCTGGGCCCGATTTATCGAAGCAAAATGTTCGTCGTTGAAAATGTTCGTCGTTGAAAATTTTGGATTGATCAAAACATTTTCAACGACGAACATAACACGTAATTATAGGACAATTGTTTGTCGTTGAAAAACAAATGTTCGTCGTTGAAAAACAAATGTTCGTCGTTGAAAAACAAATGTTCGTCATTGAAAAACAAATGTTCGTCGTTGAAAAATTTTCAACGGCGAACATTTCAACGGATGTCTTGAGCTCCGTTGAAATGTTCGCCGTTGAAAAATTTTTCAACGACGAACAATTTCAACGACGAACTTTCAACGACGAACATTTGTTTTTCAACGACGAACATTTGTTTTTTAACGAAGAACATTTGTTTTTCAACGACGAACATTTGCTTCTTTAACGACGAACATTTGCTTCTTCAACGACGAACATTTTCAACGACGAACATTTTGTTTCGATAAATCGGGCCCTGCTGAAACAACGTCATGGTAAAACATCTTTTGTTGTTTAAACAAAGTTGTCTACAAAATGTCCTTCAGTAGAATTGGTTGGGTATTTCTGTTTAACTAATAGTTTGTTAAAGTGTTTGGTGTAAGCACGTACTAATTATGAAACACTTTAAACGGTTATACCAAATTTGCGTTGTTGTGAGTTGCGTTTTACTTAGTTTTGGTATGACTTTGCTCTTTCTGCTTACTTGTTTTTAGTACTGGAACTACATAATTGATTGTATTATATGGTTTTCGATGCTGAAAGCGTTGGTCAATAAAAATTTTTTTGGTTAGCCTTACAAAAAACAATGAAAAACACAAAAACTGGCCATTTGGGCTACACAATAGCCTAGCTTGCAACAATGAAGCTAACTGGCTTGCCGACTAGGCCAGAAACACGCGCACATTTTTGCCCTAGCTACGTAATGCACGTAATATGTACAATAGCTATTTACGTGGGGCAAAATGCAAAATCCTGTCGCAACTGAGGTAGCGACCGGAGTAAAGTCCTGTGGGTACTTTTGTAGCGACAGAAAAATTGACAACGCTTCAGACTGTGTACCGTCATAATCACGTCCTTCGCTCCAACATAGAAAAGCTCTGATGGAAGATTGACATTTTCTAATCAATCCAGAAGATTTGGAAATATCCGGACTTCCTCTTCGTTGTTGGATGAAAGGACGAATTTTGATAAACTATTATGTACGTCACAGTATGTGTGTGTTCGTTATTTTAGTAACTTGTGGTCGTGACAAGGCTCTAGTTTTCTGAAAATAACAACATTTTTTCCAGACTGATGTGGCTAAGGGGTTTGGCTGAAGCAAATGAATTTCATGCCGAAGCTAAAACGGTTTTAATCAATCAAAATGTTAGCGCACTACTTATTTGGTAGAAATGTATTTCATGTCCAACATATTTTGAAGCATAATGTTTGACTTATAGACAGTGATTCAGCTGGTGTCATTTTTTGCTAGATTTTTTCTAATTGTGGTCACTGCAGATGGCAGCTAAGCTAACGGTTAAGCAGTCTCGTAGGCCCTATTTCTCATTTACAACACTAGGGTTATTCCGAGATACTGGGGGATCGGTTGCGAAATAAAGTACATAGTCCCTCCACGCTGTACCCGGTCTTGGTGGCCACTAATCCCTAGACCTAAAACGAGTCACAACCTCCGAATCAAAACTTTTCAGGTAACTTTTGGCGAGACTGTTTTCAGGGGTGATTCGATCAGTTTCTTTGGATTTTGGAATAATTTCTGAATTTACAATTTTTCATTATTGCATTAATGTGTATGTTGTACATTGAAGCTCAAAATTTCAAGCGAGTAGGTATAACTTAACAGCAACTGGCCACTTTAGTTGCATTAAAGTTTTATGTGACGTAGACAAATTTTTCGAACTTACCTAAATAGGTTCCGTAAAGACTTTCCGACGTTATGGCTTTCGTCGCAAACTGTGTGCAGCTCCAAATCGGTTGAAAATACTAGATATTTACAATAATTTTCTTATGTAGATTCTCAAAAAATATAAAGAAATTTTTATATTTTGTAAACCAGTTTTTCCGACTGTTAACTTTGCCTGCTTTTGCTACATTAGTGTTACCTAATAGTGTCCGTTTCCGAATGCTTAATGGCTGATTTGTGGGGCCGTTTTTGCGGAATAACGTTCTGTTTTTATTCCGCTGCAAAGCAAAATTATCAAACTCATTACAAGCAGTCAAAAGAAGTCAAAAAAGAGCTAGTTTAACTTAATTAGCCATAAATTTAAGTTGTTATTATTTTCCGGTGTGAACCTGAACTCAATTTGTTGTTCGCCTTCGCACCGTTTTTCGCACCATTGGGAAAAGTGACTTGGATGACATTTAAACAGCCTTGAAGAACAACTACGAAGATTAATGATGGATTACTACTAATGATAATTAATCACTAATTAATGATGAATTGAAACTTTTCCATGATTAAAGTTTCATGACTATTTGGGGGCTCTTAGTTTTTAACTCAAGATCAGTTTACTATATGCTGTTGCGAGTATATGTACTTGAACTGACAAAATTGTTCGCAATATTTTTTTGTATTCAAGCCCTATTGTATCCTAACTTGTTAGGGTACAGGAGATAATCTTGCTTCGCTTATGTTGATAATAATTTTAACTTGATCATAATTGTGGTTTGTCGGTCGAAACTTTGGCTGGAATTCACAACCTAACACTAACACTAACTTTTCCCTTAAAAGTTAGTGAAACACTTAAATTTGGGCGTGAAACACTAACATTTTAAGTGTTTTGAGCCCACATTTAAGTGTTTCACTAGCTTTTAAAGAAAAAGTTAGTGTTAGTGTTAGGTTGTGAATTCCAGCCTTTGTGTAGCAAAAATGGGTTACCAAAAAAGAATTATACAAAGTGAAATGGGACTAATTGTAGACTAATTATCAGAACAAAGCACTCATTAGCGAAACAAAGAATACAACAGCATTAATTGTAATTATCTAGTATCCGGCTGCCCGTGCCATCGCCTAGATGGTTAAACTTTTAGCTACATATGTTGTTTTTGTGTGTTTATGTGTTTTTGTTCTTGTTAGTTTAACTTTTGATATTATTTTGGCTGCCATTTTTTTGTTTTTGTGATATTTGCTGTTTCCGGTGGGCTAAATTACTGAACTACTTATTTATTTACCAAACTGTAAAACAGGCATCAGAATTACACAGATACAGTACCACTCAAAAGTATATATATATATATATATATACCATCATAAGGCTGCGGAATCAGCGTCAACGATTCCATTTTGCAGTCAGTCTAGTGACGTCACGGGCCCAATTTTATTTCCGTCAGTTTTGATTTCTGTTAACTGACTGCGAAGTTTTCGAGTCAGCAACTTTAGAATCAGCATCATAATCACCACTTTTAAAGTGGTTTAAATTTTGGACGCATATGCAGCATGCAGCATGTTTTGTGGTAGTTACATCTAAGGTGATGCTGCTTTCGAGGACGCTGACTCCGAAGTCAGGTAAAAAAACAAATCAAATGTTAATTTGGGCCTGTGACGTCAATAGGTTGACTGACTGCAAGTTAGTACAAATTTCAGCAATGCAATTTTGTCAACTAGGTACATATGTCTGAGTTGAAACCTCATTACGATAAAATGAACTGACACTGTTATGCAGTAATAATGCAAATTAGAAAATGTCTCGTGGGAGACATACAGACACCTATTTAGCAAACTATTTTCCGATATTTACTTCATAATGGTGCTGAATGATTTGTGGACACTTTATCACTTATCTTATTACGTCCTAATTTTACGTCCGTATCTTACTAATTTTTTTGCATGAAGGATGGAGGTTGGGACAAAATTTTTGGCGTCAATTTAGAATTTTATTCCTACCAAATTCCGCAATAAATCAATAGGAGGTGATAAGAAGATACCACATTAGGCTGACAAGGTTTTGACTTCCCATTTGAACAATATTTTCAAGGTCCAGTCCAGGCTACTGCAGGCCGCAGGCAAAAATGATAAAGTAGCAAATTTTTGATCCGTTTTGTTCTGTCAACTACAAATTCTGAATCAAAATCTAAAAAAATATAAAAATTTGCCTAACAAATTCATTGTCGTTGTCGCTTCCAGGAGCAACATTTCACGCTGATTTTACAAAATTTCGTATGTTTAAGCGTTGTTCAGTTTGTTGACAAAATGAATTGGCTACTTTGATTCAAAATTCCCGACCAAAATTTTGCACCAAAATTTATCGCAATACAAGCTATTGTTGCACATGATAATTCAAGCCAGATATAGGCAATGTTGGAATATACTATGTGGCCTAGTGGTTAGATATGTAAGTGCGGCCTTAGAGGACAGGGTTCAATTTTCTGTCACTCCACGTCTTTTTTCGGAAAAAAGAAAATGTCTTCCAGTATTCTTGCGCGCCGGTTACCGGTTATAGACCTTGGGGCAAGTATTCGGAAATTAGTTGTTCAGACCGGTTGAAACCCTCTGATTAGGTTCGTTTAATTTTTGTGGGCTGGTGTTAAACTCTGTGGCTGCGTATAAGCTAGGATAGTCTATGTGTTTGAGGCTTGACTGAGGTATCTTTCTATTTTGAGGCTTGTTTACTTAATACCGATTCAGTTTTGTTGCTCGAATAAAGGATGTAAGTAATAATTGATGAAGATATGTTCAAGATAGGTTCAACCTGTCGTTGTCGATTAACATGTGTTACACTTTCCTTTAAAAATTACTGTTTCTCTTGCAGAGTGTTAAACTCAATATAGTTTGCATAAAAGTGCTGCTTGTCCTAATACGCATTGGCTACGGTATTGGACTCAGGCTCGATTCATACTTACAGCCGTATGGCCGTTCAGCCTGCAGAATGACGTCACTAGCAGCCTCGTGCAGTGGATCAGCCAGGTGACGTCATTATTTTGTCATTTCGTCGGCTGAACGGACATGCAGCTGTAAGTATGAATCGAGCCTCAGCCGTTTATTATTGCTCTTATTTAGTGTGTCAGCATTGACCTCAAAGATAATCCGCTAATACATAATGGTGCTGATAATCCCCAAATACACTGTGGGCGTAACTTCTGAAGTAGGCTTATTTCTGCATTAGTCAACAGTGCCCTATTTTATGAGTGACTCATCGTATAATTCAATTCTTAATCACAATGACGTAGCCTAGAACACACACACGTCAGAATCGCGGTTAGCCAACACATCTACTATGGTTTGGTTTATTTGGAAACTGCAAACATATTGTTTACTACTAGTTACACACAAAATGACCTGTAAGATAGCAGTCGGCAATTTTTACGCGGCGGCCTCAGCCGCCGCGTATATACTATAGTGCGAAGCTCTCATATGCTTAGCACGCAAATTGAACAATTCTAGTGTAATCTGGCTGCTAGGTCAGCAGATTACACTGTTTTTGTGGGCGTGTGTGTCAGTTTGTGTACGTATTATACACAGGGAGGAACAGGCAGCGATTCCATTCGCATGTTTGTCAAGTGCTAATAACGCTGTGGACAGCACACCGTATTATGACGAAACCTGTTGCATCAGCGTTTCGTAGATTATATATCAGAACATCCGAAACGACAAGAAACACTTGGAAATGGGAACCGTTTCATGTAATGGTCAGAAGTTTCTCTCACTTCAGACCCAATTGTTTTGGGTCCCCTCCTGCACCTGCAGTTTTGAATGTTTTTTATCCTAAGTTTTGGCTCGTAGTGTTGTTCTACGGATACGCTCGGTGCAGTGATGCAACTTAACTAAGTGCATGCAGAGAATTTTAGTTCTGCCACAGAACACTGTTCCTTGAGGTTGGCATGCGATTTCCAGCGTGCATATGTACGTAATCTTGAAATCCAAATTGACCGCAAAAAATTATATGCGTCACTGAAAGTCCCCCTCAGAGGCAAATTGCGAATCATTATTCGACTGTAGCTATGTACATAAATATATAAAGTCTAACTGTCCTATTTGAACTTTTCTGATATAATAACAGTTTTGACCATAAGCGATGACATTGCAGGCTAGAAATTAATATATATCAAGACTGAAAGTGGTCATGTTTAGTTACAAATATTGACAATAAAACATTATGGTGCCGCGTTTTATATTCGAAGAATATCCTCAGCACTGCAAGCATGTCACAATGACATCTTTGCAAAAATAATTCAACTCTACTCGCAAAACGTGCTTGTTTACTGGTTACTTAAAACAATTGCAGTTGCATTTTTAAAAAGGTATATACATAGGTGTTATCAAGAGTTGTTATGCATTACATACAACCATACAAGTAACAGCAACAAAATTTTGGGTAGCCCTCCCCGTCCCCCTCCCCCTTGGTGGGACCCCCCCTCCCCTGCGTCAACTCATTTTTGACCCCCCCCTCCCAAAAATGACGCAATTTTTGCCTTTGTTTGCAAAAACACCGATTTTGACAATTTTTGGCAAAAATTTTGGTAAAAATCGCTTAAAATTCACCAAAAATGCAGATTTTTTTAAATTTTGGCCAAAATTTTCGTCCTCCCTCCTCTTTTCTCCCTGGCGGGACCCCCCTTCTTTCCCCGGGACCGAAATTTGGGGGGTCTTCCCCCATGTACATCCCCAACTACATGTATGCATGCAACGTGTTTTGCGTAGTCGGTGGTTCGAACTCATAAAATTTGGTTTGTCTAAAATGAAGCAGCCAGCTGCACTGAACTCATTAGTTGCTGTACATTAGTGAAGTGTGTCATGTTACTTATATTTACTATTGTTTGGAAATAACAAGTGACGCTGAATTTGCTAAAGTTTTGATAGAATTAAGGATGCATAATGATATGCTAACAACACATCGCGTAAATGGTGTGTCGCATAACTTTTTGACAGAAGTTTTACGAACTCCAAATCTACATAGTTATGAAGTCGTTTATAGCTTACATCGTAATATGTACTAATGAGTAAAATAAATCGTATAGCGTTATTATTTCTAATTAGTGGTAAAACAATGCTCAAAAAGGCATTTTAGCCTTAGGCTATATTATTGTGGTTTTTTCACTTAACCGCAAAAAAGTAAAAATAATAAGTCTCATGCAAAACTGACTGACATATTTGCGATATTGTGTCTTGAACTTTCTTGAACTTGCCTTGCACTTAATGGCACGCTGTATTTCGAATGCAAAAATTACGATAGTATAAAATAGAATAATAACGTCTGCACGTAGAATTAAGTTTACCATATTAGGTATGCAGTGGAAACTATTTTGATGATTACTGTACATAGCTTAGTTAAATTTGCATCATGGTGATGAAAAACATTGTCTTTTCGCATTTTAGAATTGTAACATTCACGTAAATAAGTAAAAATAAAATAGGCGAAATATTGTTTATGTAGGAATTTTTAATAGTTTGAGTTATCCAGAAAAAGTTCAAAATTGGCAAAATAATGTTTGATGCTTCGAATGTAATGTCTTATGAGTACAGTACCGTGTACCGACCAAAATTATTTGCTCCAGACACCAGAGTCAAAGCAGAGTCGGAATCACTTGATTTCGGAGTCCGACTCTTGTTTGACTCCTGAGTCCTTAGCAAGTAACTTTGGTCCGTTCTGTTGTTTATATTATTTTACGTTTACTCACATAAGTTTCCTTTACAGAAGATTGCGTAAAAGTTTTTCTACAAAATTTGAATATTTTGTGGTTGGTTTGCGCGCAGTGGCAGTGCACCTACGCCCAGCCTATTTTTATGTTACGAGCAAAAAACTTAGCGTGATTCCAAGCTACCTGCTTTGAGACTAATTCATCAACTCATCAATCGATTACAATTAAATTGCAATCCTATTAGCCTTACTCTACTATAACCCTACTCCTTCATAATAAATTGGCAACCTTTGTTTCTGAAAGACGTAAATAACTCTTCCTAATTATCAAATAATGTGTCATTTTGTTTTTTAGATTTGCTTGTCAATTAATACAAATCTGTATTTTGGCCTGATAACTATAGAATCGAATCAATATATGATTCGATAAAAAATATTTGGTTATTTATTTAAAATTAGTTATTTCACTATTTCAACAGCTAAAATTTTAAAATGAGCTATAGTAGTTGTTTTACTGAAGAGACCAGTAATTATACTCGCAATCAATATGATACTTACTCCAACAAGACTAACTGGACAAGTGATGAAGTTTGTCTGATGTCTCATTTTGTGCAAAAAGTTTCCTTTTGGGCAAACGTCTATCAAACCACGGCGTCAATATGTCGAACGTACGGCAACTGTTTCGGACTAATGAGTTATTTAATTTTGTTGCTCGTGCTACAAACCAAACAATTTTCGGCTGTTGGCTATATTTATCATCGTGCTATAGCGGCTACGGAAATGTTTTACTTTCTGATTGATGGTGCAGGTAAATTAGGAGATATTTTTTGGTACATTTGGAAATCCAGTTTTGCGGCGATATACTTAATTTACATACAGCGATGGCTGTTTTACGCTTCGCTATTGGCTATTTATATGCTGACACTTGTTGTGACAATGGAACGTTTTATTGCCATTTATTTACCATTTCGTTTTGTCACAATCAATGACAGGACGTTGGCTTTGCGAGCTATTTTCTGCATCCTGATTAGTTGTTTTGTGATTTCCAATCCGTTGATCTTCAAGAATAACTATTATTTTGATAACAAAACACAAACTTATACTTTGGATATGAATAGCGCCATCCCATTGGACAATATTCACGGAGTTGTTTGTTTTTGCTTTTCTATTGTTATTTTTGCATTTACTATTTCTATTGTTGTTGGGCTGGTGAAACAAGCCAGAAGCCAAGCAGCACAAAGCCGAACCAGTTTTGACCAAAATTTGACACAAAATAAACGACTGTCGTATTTACAGTTGACTTTAGTAATGCCGCTTTTGGTGTATTGGCTGCTACGAACTGTATGGGGCATTTTGTATGACTTTTTCCTGGATCTTAGCATTTTCAAACTAAACTCTAAAACGAAATTTTTAGACTACTACAAAGAAATTGATATGTTATTAATAATAATTTATTTTTACACTCTTTTGGAAATTTTATGGAAATTAATTCAGTGCAGCCCTCTGTATTTGTTTCTTCTGTTTCATCGAAAAGTGCGCAACAGTTTTTTGATGATGTTTTGTCAGTTTTGTAATCGAACTCGAATTCAATCAATCGAAATGACCCAAACTCAACAAACTGCAAATACTCGAACAGACACGGTTGCACATATTCGGATTAATAATAAGTAAAACAGTACCAAAGAGCAGTTTTTCCAAGTATATGTATTAGGAGTTTCGTGCACACAGTGTATGGTAAGGATATTTGAGTCAGCTTTCAAGGAACTACATAAACCACACTGGTAACCACACTGGTAATTACTACACAATGGTAACTAACTATCGGCTTTAATTAAACTACTAAACTAAGCTCACACTACACATTAGTAACGAACAATGCAAAGTAATTAGAGCAGAAAGCATTTTGCGTATTTACTGGCATTCTTGTGTAGTTTTGTAGCTCTAAGCAATTCTGTTTTTGATGTTTGTCGAGGAAACCTCAGCCAGACTGAAGACATTAGTATCAAAAGATCTTAGCAAAGTTTGGATAATTACAGACAATAAAGTTCAATGTAGAAGTAAAGACTTTAACTGCAACACAGTTTGTCCTGTTTTATTGTTGGTAAGTATGATGCACTTTTATTACTGATTTATGTATACCACTTTGATATGACTTGTGTACTACACAATAAACTTTTGTCTTTTTGCGTTTTGTCATATAAGCGAATGTTTTAAAATTAAAATGCTGACGAAAATGTCCCCAGACTTTAACAAAATACTGGTTTTAGGTGAGAAATGTTACTGTGATTGCCCACAGATTCATCCCTTGAATTAGTTAAGGGGGTAGTGTCGCGAAAGCAGTCGATTTTGCGCGACTATAAAACTTTTTCAATAAAAGATAGGTCATTGATCTTTATAAATTCTAAAAATTTGTTTCAAGGCAAATATTTTTGCCAACTTTCAGCAAAATTGATGTGGCATACAGTTAGCAGTGAAGTCGCAAAGTCGGAAAAATGACGTTTTGAAAACCTATTCACATTCCATAATTTCGTCACAATAATAAAATTTTTTGTTTAGATTCTTTACACAAACTAAAAGCACATATGCTTTAGTTTATGTACACAAAATTTAGTGCAAATTGCTTGAGTGGTTGAGCAGTAATGCCTGTTTGAACTGTGAAACTGTGCGTAACCTGTAAAGTGCTCACAGTAATAATGATAAATTGTAAAAAATTTAGACACTTATTTTGAAATCAAAGGAAAAACGAACCTTTATTTTTCATTTTTCTTGATTGTGGCAAAAAATTGCGCGTCAAAACATTACATGTACTTCACAAGCTGGCCAATCTGATATCTGGCTTCATTTTTTGAACTTTTATGTCTCTATTGTGTGATGTCTGGCTCACAAATGGTGATTGATTAAAAATATTGATAGATATTGGTAGTCTAGTGTCTGGCAGTATTTATTTGACACCATATGGCAAATGAGCAAAACTGGCGACACTACCACCTTAAGCCATGATACAATAGTTAAGCCAGATGCATTTACTTAACTTGGTTTTCATCACTCTAATACGTTGTATCACAACAAAACTGTGTGCAATCTTGGACAAAATCAAGCCGGGTGATATGCATTTGTTTCTGCTTTTAACAATTAGTGGTTTGCAAGGGCTGAACAATTTTGATCTGTTGAATAATACAAACTAGTTGACACGTTTTCGATGAGAGGACGTTAAAACGTTTACCATTGGACTACCACAATTTATTGTGCTTGCTGATTTGTTGCTTCATAGGAGTTTGTAAACTCTGAGGGTGCTACAACTTTATTAGGATTAAAAAATATAGATTGTTATTAACGCGAAAAATTAGGAAAAAATCCGAAATTACGATATGTACAAATAACAACACAATAAGAACTATCACACTTTTGTCACTAGTAGGCTTGTCATTTTGGTATTGGCAGTTCTTGCAATGTCCGCCCCATTTTGATTGGTGGATATGCCCATTGAGCAAGGTATCATATCTTTCACACAATACTCTTTATATATAATAAACATATATGATTTGTATGTGAAGAGTACTTACATTAGTCATTTTGTTTCAAAAAAGTTGGAAAATAACTTCGATGATATATAAAATAGTTTAGGCCGTATTTATATACGGCAATGAAATGCAATTTTAAAAACTTACAACATTAAAAAGCTTAATTCGTGAGCTTTCGAATGGCTTATTACACATCCAAAACGGTAGAAGCAGTCTAAAGTCACAAACGTAAATACGAGGGCAACCCAGGTGCTAAATCCATTGAATCCCCGTCAATTTACGCGGATTTAACTCGGCCATAAAATGCGTGTAATTTTAAATCGACGGATTTACCGGATTTAAAAAACTGAATTTTGGATAAAAATTTAGGATTTAAGATTTAATTTATATCCGCCAGCATGCTAAATCCGACGTTTTGAATAAGGATCGGATTTAGCGTATTTAAATCTTAATAATTTAAATCTTAAAAATTTAAATCTAATAAATCGGCTGGATCCGCAGGCAAGTTAAATCCTACATGCTTATCCAAAATTCAGGATTTATCTAATTCCTGATCCGCTAAATTCATTTTGGATAAGGCCCTAAAATAAATAACAATATTAAATATATGAACTCAATAAAAATAGGCTTCAAATTAGGCTTGACCTACAAAAACTAAAAAAATAGACTTATTTTCACACAAAAATGTATAATATAGTACACACTAAAAAACACGTAGTCCCAACACAACTTGACTTTTGAAACAGCCAGAGTGGAGTATTAGAATTGACTTATCTATATTTTGAATGCGTCCATTTGATTGGTCCAAGACCGAAGCTCCGCCCAATGGCCCGGTCGACCCAGTCTATGGCCCGGGCCGATCTCTAACGTTAAGTTCATCTGACGAATAATTTGTTGTTGCATTTGTTGCATATACTTGTCGAAATATCACTGATGTGGTCACTGTTGAAGTGGCCCCATATCGCTGCAAGAGTTTGTAACGGTGATAAGCACCGGACACGCCAAAAGATAATTATCTATCCGCGGGAGCCGGTTACCGTAACCTATTTAGCTTTTAGTCTGACTAAATGGGACTCACTGCGCACAAGATCGGGGTTAAATCACTTGATCTTGATTTGAAAATGGATTCGGAACAGAAAGTGAGAAAGCGAGACAGTTGAGTACCATTACCATGCTTATTGCTTAGATAGATCATATGCGGCGCCCGTGGGGTGGATTAACATGGAGCACCCGTCAAGACACATTCTTCCTTATCCCCCAAAATGTCCAGAATGGGCTCACGGACCAGAAATCGGTGGCTCAAGAAGCTGAAATAGTCGACACCGCCATCCAATCCCCCTCGCCCTCGAACAATTTCCTAATTGCCAAAGGATGGTCCCACATACATATATCGTCGCTCTTGAGTTAATTTCCTTTAATCATAAAGGAATAAGCCCTGAGTCAATGCACTTCACTACTCAAATATTTAAATTATTTTTATTTCGAATTAAAACTATGCGTTAACTTTCAAACTCCTGTTTCAAAGTACTGAAAAGCTGCTTAGAATGTATGTTTAGTCTTCGCCTAGACTGGGAAGCATGAAATAGTATGGGTTATGATTGTACGATTTTAATTCTTTTGTTTAAATGATGTTTAAAAGTTTGATGCAACAGAAAGTAAAAAGTGGTTACTTGTTTAAAAATAAAGAAATTACAATCTGAAAAAACTTGGAGTGAGATAATAACCTAGGTAATTTTGTGACATTTTCGAAAGTTCATTTTCTTCAATTTGATCATTGGAAGATCCTGGTTTCACAGAAACACAGAAGTAATAAATATCGTCTGTCGTTGCGATAGTGCACCGTAGCGTCTTCTGAATAGTAGTTTTTACGTTTAAACGTTTAACATTTGCTTCAACAGTGCATAAGCTAAATTTAAGCTTAAATTGGCAAAACTAAGCTAAAATTGTTACATACTATCACAAAAATACAGTTAGAATCAAGGTGTTATTGCGACAGTGCACTGTAGCGTCTTCGAAACAGCTGTTTTAACGTTTGAAATTGTTTGTTTTGAACTTTAGTTTTGGTTTTCAGTCAGTTTTTGTTTCCATGTCCGTTCTTGATATAACTGTTTTAACTGAGACTGACGTGTCTTTGCAATAAAGTAGCGTGCAGTAACAGTTTTGAACTAAATATAGTTCACGTTTTTGCATAACAATCAAAGGTTTTGGTCCTTTTAGTTTATACTTAGCTAAAAACGGAGTTTTTACTCAGATTTTTGTTTTAATTTTTTTTTAAATAACTGTTTAACACTAAATAATTAACTCAGTTATATCTACGAACAGTAAGACAGTTGCTTTAAACGTCAGTTTTTGTTACCGTAACAGCTGGTTTAAATGAGACTGAACGTGTCATTGCAGTAAAATGGCTTGCAGTAAGCCTTTTCAACTATATTTTTTAATCCTTCTAAAAGCCCGAAGCCTAATATATCAATATGAAATGCTGAAATGCACTTTTTATTTGATATTTTGTTTCTACGCCATGTGAAATAGGAGTTAATTTTGGACTTAATACATGTAAAAATAGAATTAAACATACAAAAAACTAAAAATAAATTTCAAACACAAATGTACGTAATATATTTATTCTTGAAAAAAATAGAATTACAGAATCATGCAGGATATTTATATTACCTATTATATTCCATAAATAGTTCCTTCCGTAAATTAAACATTCATTGCAGTGATCATTAAATTGCATATAAAGAAGGAGGGATGCAGGTGGAATCGAGATACCAAAATGTTAGCCTGTCACTTGTGACCCGAAGTGACCCAATAACCTTGGTGATCCCGCTTTATATTTCTACGTTTGCGTTAGCCCATCCCGTTAAAACCGCCAAACGTTGGCGCAAACATTGATCACCTGTTTGACATTAACTGACATCCCCCTTCCCTCTCTCAAAACTATTTACATATATACTCCTGTTATGAGGCATGTTTATCACATAGTCTACCCGTTAGTGCAAAATAAATACGATAGTAACGAAATAATACAGATCGTACATACGTATACAACACCGCAACATTGAAACAAGAGGTTATACTTTATGGATTATTTGAAATTTCTAATGTGAGATTTTAATGTGTACATATAATTAGAAAAATACAACCTACAAAATTAAGGAAAAATTAACTTCATACATACAGACTGTATGTATTTATGATCGTTTAGAATTTACATGGGCATCATTAGTTTAGGAAATCGAACCCGTTCTCAAACGCCTTTTGAGTCTGACTGAAAGTTAATTATTTTTATTGCAATTATTGGCATAATTTTTTGTTCTTTTAGTTAGACAGAAATATATTGTATAATCGAGTGAAAAACTACACAGATCAAGATAATTTGGATTAACTTCGACAACTTCAAAAATACGCACATGAAGACAGCAGTAGCTTCATAAATGGTGTCGTTTTATCTCGTCCAAGACGTGGTATAGAAAACGGTTTCAAATGATAAGAATAATTACTTTCAATTAATCCAGTTTGTCTAACTTTTAGTTGCATATAAAAATGATACAATTAAAAATGTACCTACTCTACTTTGAACATGACAGTGGCAATTTTAAAAAATTGCCAATCAGGAAAAACCTAAATAAGTCTTTCATTGTTTTGACCAAATCACCACATATCAAAACCATTGAATTTATGCTCTTTGTCCACATATTTCTTTGCGGATTAATCATCAAAATCAACTCCTTCGATTTTGCCAAACTTTTTGGGCTTGGCTCTCCAGGGCTGCCACTTTGGCGGCGGCCCGCCTTTTTTCTTCTCCCACTTGGGCTGTTTCTGCGGCGGTCGTTTCATCGGCTTTGGTTTGTATCGATTCCTCGTCCCGGTCGGCTGTCGACTGCTCGGCGGTGGTTCGCTGCGAGCTCTAGACTGTCGACGACTCGCCTGTTTGTCCTCGTCCTTCTTCTCGTCGTCGGATTCGTCCTTGTCCGTCTTGGCTGTCCCCGCTCGAGTGGAATTCCGTCTGGACTCGTCTCTCGGCGACTCGGAATCATCGTCCTGTTTTCCCGTTGACGGATCTGCGGACGCTGGGCGATTGTCATCTAAAACAGATGGAATATATCCTGTTATATTTTTTGTTGATTCAAGAAACCTTGTTATTATTGTATTACTTATACGGGATTGGACTATTGTAAATGAGAAATAGGGCCTATGAGACTCGGGGGCTGTTGGTGGTAAAGCATTCTTGTCTTCAAAGCAGACGGCCCGGATTCAATTTCCGGCGCCTTAATTTCTTTCTTCTTTCCAAATTAACGCCTCATCAACAGAGAATACGCATAAAACAAACTGGCTATGCAGCCTGCTCAGCATCATTTAACGCTAGAAGCAAATAGTTGCAAAACAATAGTTCTTGATTTAAAAGGATCACATATAGGGAGCTTTAGTATACCTGGCACAAAGTATTCCCCGTTGTCGGGTTCCTGATCCTCCTCTAATCTGGAGTCACTGTCATCGCTCCGGGCAGATGAAGCTCGACCATCTTTGTTTTCAGGCTCTGCAAATAAGAAAAAATAATAGTCACGTGATATACAACTTTACTAGTCACCAAGCACGGGCTATCAAATAATCCTTAATCATGTGTTGGCCTGTGTTTTTTAAAACAACAGCATGCTTTTAAATACAAACAAGCACTTCTGTTGACGAGCGCACATAATTCGACGTGACCACAATAAAGTATTATTTTACCGTATCGGTGAAATTAGGCGCGGCACGGACTAAAATTTTTTATCAGTACTTACTACTTAGCTTTTCATTTTTAATCGATTCTGAAAATCTGTTCGACGATTACGTAAGTGTAAGTACATACAATTTAAAAATAGACAAAAAAGGTGATTTAGAATGCTATAACATTTGATTTTTATTACATGCAAAGAAACACAAATTCAAAACATTATTCTACTTCCGACGTCAAAAAAATTGCAAAAATTTCAGAGCTGCGGGGAATCGAACCCCCTAACCTGTGTTTCACAGACACACGCCTTACCCTTTAGGCCACAGCTCCGTTGGATGATTCGATTAAAATCCTAGCTAAATGTTTTGTTACGAGCATCACTGGAAGAAAGGCCTTGAAAGTGATTCAAAACAATCGATATTGCAGATCATCGATTTTCAATCTGCCATTGTCGTTTGCTATGTAGAGACACGCACACACACATACACACACACACACACACACACACACACACACACAACGTACGCGCTGCGAGTTACTCACAAGTCACAGCTGGTCATTCCAGCAAGCTCAGTGATGCACTGAAACTGAGCATGATTTACATGCATTTTCAGTTTCAGTGCATTAACTGAAATTAGTATGTACGGCCGCTGAGGCGGCCGCGCAACAAAGTTTGCTAATAGCAAGAGTACCTAATAGCAAGAGTATGCTCTTCCTATTATGCCTACGGGCGTGCGTCCAATGCGGAGCGCGAAATAGCCCGTTAATGTACGGTTTTGAGGGGGGGGGGGTAAGATTAGTGTACGAATTAGCAGCAGTTAAATTTATTGGATAAACTGGCTAACTGTTACCTTCATCCGAATAGTATTCATCGTAATAAGATGCTTGTGATTTTGTAGGCGATTTAGATTCTGTAAAACAACAAAAGATCTCAACATAAAGATTTATAAAAAAGCTTAGTCTGCGTTTCAATGTACTGTATTTTTGTTGTGCCTGGCCTTCAGGTGTGTTTTGCAAAATATTTTTGTCATTGGCATAACATCTTAATGCGTTATGACAAAACGTAACGGTTCAATAAGTTTACATTCACTACCAAATGATTCGAAATAGCAAACGGACCAACAAATTCAAGTAACAAACTTTAATTAACTAATTGATATTTGTCTAGCCAAAATCACGTTATGGGTTTTTTTGTAACTGAGCAGTCACTTACAAATTGACAATAATCTATTTAATCAGAAAACTTATAACTAACAAATAATTCCGCATAAATGTTAACTAACTAATGTCCACTTTGTCCACTTCCCAAATTACTCAAGTCTGAGGTAAAATGTTGAACACTGAGACAAAACAAAACACGTGTGGTCATTACAAAAAGAACGAATTTTAGCCATCAAGAGTTCAGCGAGTAACTGATAAAGTCACACCACATGTTTCTTGGTTGGACTAGAGTGTGACCAAAAATTGTTAGACTCACCACGCGATTTTATTACGAAAAGAACGAACTGCAAGCATCAATAGTACAGCGAGTAGTCACAAAATCACACCACCTGTTTTTGTCTCAGGGTTCATCAGTTTCTGGTCCGACTTTACAACGCACCGATATCGTCCTCCCCGTCGCTGGGCGGGACGCCGTCGACCGGACTGGTGCTTCGATGGACGATGTTGTCCAGGTTGTCCTCCGAGCTGCTGGGGGTGATGCCCGGGGAGGTGGCCTGGTCGATCAAGCTGTAGACCGAGGCGCCAGGCTGCAGCCCCGGACTCGTCGCTCGATGGACCACCGTGAAACCATCCTCGTCCTCTTGCACCACCGGCGCTGAAACGTGCACAGCCGGTGGCGTAATTATTTTGTAATTTGCTCGGGAATGCTAGGTACTTGAAGCTATTCAAATTATTTACTAATCAGCCCATTTTCATTCTTAAGTCTGACAAAAACAATAGTAGTTGCACCACTTGAGAAAACCAAACATGTGATTTCGTTACGAAAAGAACAGATTTTGACTATCAAGAGTACAGCAAGTAGTCGCAGAAGACATGCCACTACAACAAATATATATAATTGGCGTAACCTTCGTTGCAAGACTTTAGTGTAAGTCAGTGGTAAAAGGGTTCAATATTGAAAACATGTTTGACTGAACCAGCCATAGGTACCATTTTCGGCGGGATGTTCATCCAAATCACATCTGCATGGTTGTGGTGATCTTTTATCGATGAAAATGTGTTGCATATCTCCGTAATCTTCATCCTCTTGGTGATAATACTCATCGGCTAAAAAACAATTATAATGTGAAA
>JASANF010019769.1:0-27207 GCA_030248245.1 Trissonchulus sp. WLG1_4
GACAATCATTTTGGTATTGAACTGTACACAACTCGATTATTGCCTACTCAGTATATTTAGTATTCAATAAATCAGTATTCAGATGCGCTTGTTTTGGGTCTTCTTATTGGTCAGGAAATGTTGTAGATTTTCATACAGAGTTTATTAACTAAATTATCATTATGTTCGGCAAAAGTTATGGCAAATTAGTTTCACGTGGTTCAATTTCAGTTGTTTTTGGCTACATTTTACTCGAAGATGGTTACGAATGTTCAAAACGATTTAAATACAAAGTTATGGAATATAAGAATAACAACAATATAGGTACAGCTGATAAAACCAACACGTCATAAAATCAGTTTTATTTCTGGTTAGGCTGTGTTAATATTTGTATCTCAATTCAATTACAATATCTGTAACATTGCTGCGGTCGTTAACTGAAGCAAACATTTTGATCTCTATAAAGATTTTTTGTGTTTTATCGCACTGTTCCCGTTCCTTCTAGAGAAGGAACTATTGTTTTAAAATCAACTCGGCGTAGTGCAGAAAAGTAGCAGTCACATGTTGCTCAGCGCATATGATTAACGTGTAAAGTCAATACGGGGATCCGACAGCTCTTTTTTTAAGAATAGTCGTTTTTTATACAATTTTTAATGAAATAATAGTCAACAACACTTATGCACATATATTAAGCTGTCATTTTGCTAGAATTTTGTGATTTAAAACTTTATCGTTTGGTAAATTTTCAGATTAGATAAACATGCTAATCATGTGTATTGTCTAAGACTTACGTTTGTTTTTCGTCCTTTCTTTCTACATATTGATAACCAAACATCATTACGCATTGAAGCGGAGTGGTCGAGTGGTCAAGGAAGCTAGTAACAAAGTCTGTTACAGGTTACATCACCCGTTCGACCCCCAGGCCCCAGGTGTTGTTTTTTTGCAAAAAAATTACGCAACTTTTGTTTGCAAAAATCGTTTTGACAAAACAATTCTTTGTCAAAATATGCAATAAGATATTTTTTTGCAACATGGCATGTGTTTTCCGACAAATTTGTTTAATTCAACACCTATCAAGCACTAAAACTAAATCAAGTAAAGTTACACAGGTATTACTGTTTTCTGTTTCCATACATGGAAGATGGAAAAAACAAAAAGTAAAGTAGTGTGAAGTTCTTATGATCTAGATTCCAAGTCCGAACCGAAGTGTCTCCGTCCTAGGCTAAAAGAGAGGGCCTTAGCTCGCTCACTACCCAAAAACTACCCTAAACCCATGAAAATACGTAAAACTATAAACAGAAGCCTAAAAACATCAGGAAAACACAGAAAAACCGAATATAATACCTTTATTGATGAAATAAACACAACATGGGGCAGATATACAGAATTTGGGCAATATAGAAAACAGACTCAACCCGCCGGGAAAAAGCCAACCGACCGTCGTCAAAATTCGTGGCTACACCAATTATCTCTAAGCCAAAGGCATAGCGAAGTCTACTCACACTTTATAAATAGCTTGACCGTATATTCAAATGTTTTGAATAGAAAGACAAAAGAACTGGTTTTAAAGCCTATTCACGTTTGTAACACATACTTCACAGGAGAAGCTGAGATCTTTTGGGCAAAATAAGCAGAATTTTAACTCGGCGAAGTAACCTTGCCCCCTTTTGGGGCCTGCTTGTTTATTTTGTTCCGCTTGTTTTTTATTGTGTTAAAAAATCAAAATGACAGAAAATTGTACATGTATTAATAAACGGGAAGATTAATTTCCTTGCTTTAATTAATAAAGTTTATTCAATTTTTTAGGACGAAACGGCTGAAAAATTTACTTTATACCTGACATTACAAATATAGTAGCCTGAAAGTTTGTGACTGGCTGGAATATTCGGCCGGCCGGGCGGTCAAAGCCGGAAAGCCAGTAAATGATACATACTTTAGATTTGGAAGAATTAAACACTAGAGTGAATCTAAAAATTTTGAAATAGTCAAGTTTGTGAAGATTTTAGATCTTTGTTTTAGGCTTTGTTGCGGTAACTGAGTATGGTTAGCTAGCTGTATGTCAGTTTATTTTATTTCTAAAAACATCAATAAATTTTTTAAAAATAAACCTATAATAAATAGCATTTCTCTTTATTACTCGCAGTCAATTTGTTCTAGTTTATTTTATAGGCTTACGCTTTACCTGATAGAACTCGACCCTTGATTTTTCTCATACTCTCAAATCACGTGATGCAGTGACTAATCATTATGTTTATTTATCTAAGCCAATTTATTCATAGAATCGTCAAGTTATTAGGCGTTATCAGTGTTTCAGTGATTTACTAGTGTTGCGTTTTTGTTTGACGACTTTTGAACTACTGTTGTAAATATGTCGTCTGGCTTTGGCTTTCAAAATAGACCAGCTAAAAATGGTTTTTTGTAGTTTTTATACGACCCTCCTTTGTGTCTCTATGGTAAAGTTAGAAACTAGTAAAATTTTAGTTTTACCTTTATTTAGTTTAGTAATTATATTTACTTTTTGTATCTATCGTCTTCACTAAAATATCCGCCGTTTTTTTAATCTTTCCGGAGGTTCTCTATGTTGCACAAGGACACTTTCTTCAAACCGAAACCTAGCTCATCAAAACAAGTTTTCAACACAACAAAACTTCAACAATAGTTTACCTGTAGTTGTTAATTTTAACTAAATTGTTAGATGCAGAGTTGTAATCATAATTTTTAAATATACCGGCTGAAGGTCATATCGACCTTTAACCCTAAACATATTATGTAAGAGTTATAAAAAAATTAATCTTTAAACAAAGTTAGATTATGAAGTCGGAAAAAGCAAGCGGACTTCTTAAGAAGGGTGAGAACATAATCTATAAAAACACCATATTGTTTTGACATTCAGATTCTCACATCAATTTTATCAGAATTATTTCTGAATTTATCTAAAACCCTATTTATAATTAAGAAAGTAGGATTGTAGCTTCAGTTTTATTGGTTCTGAGACGCTAGGTAAGTTAAGTAGCTTTTGTTTTGTGTATTCCTGCCGATTTTATAACTAAAAAGTTGAGACGTCTTTAACTTTGGCAACAATTGAATATAATTTTAGCCTTTCAACTGAGCTAAAGAATAATTTTAATTAAAAATTAATAAACTTAAAATAATTTCAAACTTTGACGTAAAATAAATAATCGAAGTTTAAAAAAGTTGTAGGTTACTTTATTTGAGCAGTATATAATAAATGTTCAGAATCTGCTGTTAGGTATATTTAAAACAAATTTGTTTGTAACCGGTATTTTAAAGCTTCAGCTTAAGGGATTTTCCAAGTTTAGGTCGTTACGGAGACAGGTATTTTTTCACTCTAGCAACTATTTCATTCAACAAGATAAGCTCCTAACTAATTTTTTTTACAATTTTTTATATTAGCTATATTTTTGATCTAAATTCATAAATATGTGCAATTACGACTATAGTTTCACAAAAGCACTTGAAAATAAACACTGACTTAAAAGTCCACATTAGTGTTGTAAGCTTGTTTTTTTCCTGTGAGTATATGCCAAAAAATGTTTGCAAAAATATTTTTTTAAACATTTTTATTTTAGTTTTCGATTGATAATGAAGTTGGTTATTCTTGCTTTGGCTCTGACGGGCGCTCAGGCCTTTCTTTTTAGTCCCAGCGAAAAATGGGACGGTCTGAGAGGTAATAATTAAACTATTGTTTTTAATTTATTTCTTGTATTTCTGTGTGTGGCCCACGGTCGCAGCTCAGTTTTTTAAGGACTTAAAGCACTGGAATTTTTCTTTAATCCGAACTTGAAGATTGTTAGTGATGTTTGCAGGTCGTAGTATACTAAGAATAGGACTGTTTACAGGATTTTTTCTAAAAGTAAAAAATAGGGTAATGTGAACCTCTGAACCTTGAATTTTTTTAAAATTGTGCCCGAATCATCGGTTTGCTAATCAACAGTGAACTGAGCTTAACTAAGGCTGTTGCTGCATTTGCCAACAGTTGCTTGCAAAAATAATGCTGGCTGGCTAGATTTTAAGTTTTTTCAAAAAAAACAAGCAGTTTCGAAATAAGAAATTAATGTTTTAACAATATTACTGCAGCTTTCGCAATAACTGAAATTAAAACACTTAACTCTTACACTAAAATTACAACACTTAATTATTTACACTTTTTCATTTCAGTGACCTTTGGCCTCAAGTTTTGGGACAATGCTTTCGACTCGATGCCGCGAACGGTTGCAGATGCCGAGGCTGCCGGATTTGTGCTCAAGGACGATCAGTGCCAAAGCAAAGGTGATTTGCCAATGTATTGAAGAAAAGTTGTTCATAATTGAAGGAGCTTTCATTTGGCGACACATAGGTCAAGGAATGCGACTATGCTTATATGTACGACTGATGTGGAAAAATATTTACATCGGTTGAATAAAAAGCTTTAAAGCCATTTTTTAATATAGATTTGTAGCTATATAGAACGTTTAATTACAGCCTTATACCCGTTTATCCCAAAAAATAGCGAGTTAATCAAGCACATTTTTATCTTACACACTGTTTATGGCGTGAATTATTTCGTAATTTTGCCGACTGAACGGTTGTAAGTATGAATGAATCGACCCTGATGGTTGTGACATTGAACTAAATATTTTAGACCAGAAGTTCCGTGGTATGCGCTATTGGAAGGACAGCGATCCAGCTGTGATTTTGCTGATGGATAAAAACGGATTCATCGCTGGAATTCAGACCGCTGTGAGCTACAAAATGTTAAAGTAACAAACAAAAACAAACTGTTTTGGATAATTCCAAAAAAGTTAGGTTTTCAAGGGCCTAGTTCGGGTTTTAAGGGAACTCAGACGTTAGGAGGTGTTTTTGAAAAAATAGCTGTTTTACAAACTTTAATTTTAACGGTCTTCCATAGCATCTAAAATGTTGTCTATTGTGCAGTAAGGTCCTAAATATAGAAGCCAATAATTTTATACTAATTTAAATTGATAATATAAATTGTTATCGATAATTGTTTATATTATCAATTAATAATATGAACAAACAAAAATAAATAAATAAATAAATAAATAAATATATATACATAAACAAAAATTTACTTATAAATAAGAGAAGGATCACTTATTTCAGCCGGAAGCTGACGTCTTCTCGCCGACTCGATTTGTGGCCAACCATTCGATGGCTCGTGACGGGAATTTGTGGACCCTGACTGCCTATTTCGTCCATCCCAGTAAGATTGCAGAATAACTTTGGACTGTTTTTATGCTATGAAAAGAGTTAGTATAGTTAAACTAATTGACCTGCTAGTACCATGTTTAAAAGTGCAATGTTTTAAACAGTCGCATATTTAACTTTTGGCGGTATAAAGTTGTTTTTTTTGTTTCTGCCCATGTCGAGCACGTGTACAGAATAATTGGCAATTTCAAGCTATTTTAACTAGCATTTATCCCATTATAGGTTTCTAAAGTAATATGCGTACATATTATTCTTGATTGAAAATTAATCGTAAGTTGCTCCTTGAAAACTGTCGAGAACGTTCCTACTACCTCGCATGACTGCTCCAAAATCAGTTCATTTCTGACAAATAACAGGCAAAGGCAACTTTTCAGGCAAAGCTTGCGTCTTTCGTTGCACAGCACTGGTTTACCTACAGCTTGGTTATTTTTCATTATATCCAATTGAAATTTTTTACTAATTCATTCGTACTGGTTTAGTTTTTCGTACTGACTAAATTTCTATTAATGCTCCTATTTATATATACTTTCTTCCTCTAAGCTTTCACAATGACTCAACGTAGGTTGAACTGCATTTTAAATGGCAATTAAATTGAATTTATCATTTTTATTCTAGGCCAAATCTGCACCGGTCGCTCGCCTGACCAGTTCAACGAGGAGGGCACTGGGAACGGGCTGTGGCTTCAGAATGGCACTCGCCCCGAACAAGACCTGGTCCACATCCCCAACAAGGAGGAGGACATTAAACAGAACAAACTCTGGGGCAACGGAAAATGCTTCCCCGTCATGGGTAGGGATTAAGGAGATTAGTTGGATAAATTTAGCTAGAGTACAGTACCGACAGAAATTACTTACTTACTACTAACTTCGGAGTCAAGACGGCGTCGGAGTCTTTTGATTCCGGACTCAAGTATACGTATAACTGTATACTTTGACTCCGGTATTAAGTGACCCCGACTCCGCTTTGACTGCGGAGTCTGTAGCAAGTGAAATCCGATCGGTACTGTAGCTTAGGCTTAGGAATTTTACAGTTGGGGGTAGTTAGTTAGGTATTTAGTTAGGTGGGAAGTTCCCCTCGTTTCGGACGCCTTCGGTCTTTGGTTGTGAGCCGACGAAATTCCACTGATAGCGGACTGCATAGCGCACCATAAACTTCGTGTTGGTATATATATATGCAGGCTGCTCCATTAATTTATACCAAGAATACATAACAAGAATGAGTATGACACTCTTCTTCATTCCAATTAACTGGTTGGAACGATGCTAGGTAACTGAGGGTACCCCTCTGATATCAAAACGTTAAAGCGGTATTTCGCCCGAAACAATTATTATTCAGAATAGAGAACTATAGAAGTCATACTCTTGTTATGTACTCTTGTCCATATTCATTATTCAGATTAAAGGAATTAGCTCAGCTAGCTTATGTTTGCGCACAGGAGTACCTCTCTGCGTTAAATCAATCTAAGCTGCCTATAAAAGGTTTGCTTATGAAATCATAGTAAAAATGTGCTACGTTTTGTTAGTTCAACCTATTTTTTGCTACAGCTAATTTTTTGATAGAAGGAATTTATTTTACCCCGGCTTGCACCAAAACAGAATGGTTATGAATAGAATAGTTTGACAAAAAGTTGGTGCAAACGGCCGTTAGTTGTATAAAATGCCACAAGAATAAAATGTTTTGCTTGTTTGTCCTGTCCTGTCCTGCTTGTCCTCAAACTTGCTTCAGCATCTTTTAAAAAAACAAAATTTTTTAAATTAGTGTAATAAATTCTTTTTTAGGTCAGCACTATTGGTTCAACATCCGCAAGGATATGGATTGTGACGATTTCTTTCCCTACTGCGTGCTCTACTCCAACGGAAAACTGAATGCCTTCTGTTTCGCTATCGATGGAGACATCCAGACCTCAAAACGATACGAACATCCCACCACTGATGCTGCTAATGTAAGGGGATAGTTGCAAAACAAAAGTCAAACTTGTGGCCTATTTTTTGTAATTTTGACAACTGAACGGACTATTACCTTCAGAATTACCTAAAAAGTTCTCTTCTAATGAAACAGAAACATTTTTAGTACCTAATGGAAATTCCTGTAAGAACAACTAAAAAAATGCAAAATATAATTAAAAATTTAAATAATTGATCGGCAACATTTTATTATCTTTCAGTAGGTATCTAAGTCTCCAGGATCTAACGTTTCAGCTGCAGTTTCGGAGTGCACTGAAAACACCAAAGCATTCCATTGTTTCAATTTTGCAGTTTGTGTTATTAGCTTATTTGTCAATGAGGTTTAATGAACCTATTCTATTTTCAAAACGTATGACAAGCAAGAAAACAAACCAACAAAGAAACTCTGTGCCACGTTAGTGCAGTCAAACAAAATTAGCAACCACCCAAGAAGTTGAAGTTAGTAAAAGAAGCTTTGTGAATCAAACCCGGGCCGCTCGCGTCGACATCAAGTATGCTAACCACTGCACCACAGCTCCCAAGTGCATTTCACGTGTATTTCAAGTGTATTTATAATATTTCACATTTATAATATAATATAATATTTCAGGGCTGCTGCATGCACGTTCCGGACTGCTTCTACACTCATCCTCGTCACGCCAACAATCTGCCACAGTCGACTCTACACGTCTTCCTGACCGACCAGCCTTGGAAAAACACCTGCCCCATCTTTGGTTGAATGGAAGCGGTTATTTAGGACAGAATGAAAAAAACATCTTGTGGAACAGACGGATGAGACTGAGAATGTCAATTTTTGAATTAACTTAAAAGACATAGGGAAAATTCATGGGTCAAATTTTCAGATTTATCTAAATACCTAATTATCCCTAAATTATATATTGTTCTGTGGCACGTTACTTTAGTAAATTATTAAATGTAGCATTTAGTAAAATAACTTGAAGAGGTTTTCTTTCTGTCACTGGTCGATTTCTTAAAAATACATACATTAGGTGGTAATCACAAAAGGTGTTTTAAGTCAGTCTTAGGTCTAGGTCTTAGCTCTTAGGTTTGTTTTGCAAGACTGAGCTAAGACCATCGTTACGAAAATATCAGGTGATGTTTTCTAGTAAACATGGCAAGACTAAATCAAGACTAGGTCCAGACCAAGTCTTCGAAAACGCTCGTTAGACTGCTATTCAGGAAAGTAGTCTTGCGTCAGTCTACATTGGATGCTTTAGATACTGATTACCATACGCAAATTTAAGTACGCCACCTGGTAATGGCAGGATTTTGGTTTAATTTGCTTGCAAAAACGTTCGAAAATGCGATGCGAAAAAAATTCAGACACATATCTAGGAGGGAAGGGTTCATATTTGGGTTGCAAAAAAAGAAATTTTAGTTTTGAAATTTCGCATTCACTGTAGGGGCTGGGCACGGTTACAAAATCATGCTCCGAGTTCATTAAAATATTTCCTTCAACCAAATAGTTTCATGAAATTTTGGCAATTACGCAATTAGCTATGTATTGCTAATGATCAACGTCAAGGGTCAATAACATGTATGAAAACAACCTATAAAACTTATGAAAGCAGTGCATAAGCAAGATTATTCAGAAGACTGAACCCAGTAGTTATTAAATGAAATTAAAAATCGTAGGCCAAGACTAAATGTGACATTGTCCAGATTTACTATGCTCCGCTTTAGTTGTCACTGTACTTGCCTGTCTGTGTAATCCTAGTGTTTTTGAATGCTTGACAGTTTTAGCTTGACATAATTGCAACTCTGCGTAGAAAAATTTCCGATTGCGGCCAAAACAGATTTCCAAAAATGAGCTGAAAATTGAAAAACTGCTGTTAGTGGTGAAAAAAACAAACCAGGGAGTCAGGGACCACCCTCCTTTCCAATTGCACCCGTGCGTTTCTATTTAACATTGCCATTTATTGAGAACTAAAAATGAGTGACAAACTAAAAGAAGTAAGGAAAACGAAAATGAAATAAAAACAGAAATGAATTGAAACTCAGGAAAAACTGAAGTGAAAACAAAAAAAAATGTCAAATCAAGATATTGTTGGTTGTTGTGGCTTATATTGCTATTGTTAGTTTCATAATGTTTAAAAAATAATCATTCAGAACAATTAAAGGTCAAATTCAACTTTAAAATTCAACAAAAAACTCAAGTCTAAAGGTAAACTCCAAAGTGCTAGATTTAGAATAAAACACTTATTTCATTGCGACAAGGGGCCTGTTGCTCAACTTTACAAATCCTACAATCGTAACAATTGTAAGTGCAGTGTAACAATTGTAAGGTGACCGTTATGAATTTATATTACGAATTTGTAACCAATCACCTGATTTTGAACTCACAATTGCTATCTACGCTAGATTTGTAAAGTAAAGCAATAGGCCCACGAACGCATTGTATTCATAAAGAGTACGTCAAACACCGCGTATTTTTTAAATCGAACTCTTTTTTCCTGTTGTGCCACTGCACAACAGGTCTTTAATTTTGATTCTGGACAATAACACTGTGCATGTGTTCATCGTTTGTTAGTTGGTTTGTGTAACATGTGCTTCAGTCCAACAGCGCGGGCGTCACATTAGATTTGCAGTGTTTCCTACGTTTGTTCGAATGGGTTCAGTGTTAAATTACAAGGGCTAGTGAAAACACATTTACTTTGTGTGCAAAACCATTTAATATTATGGAACGCAAAAAAGTGACATCGGGGACAGAATCGAATCCCCTGGCACCAGATTTCCACTCGAACGGACTACCGTCTAAGCCAACCAGCTCTCAAAGGTGTTGGACTAAGTTTACTGTTATCAACAAAACCTTAGCTAGTTGTGTTGCTTTGATGGCATTTATAATTTATACCAAACTTCTGCATCCATGGTTTATATAATTACATTAAAATTTTACTTATACCAAACAACTTATTTCAAAGTTCAAGTGAGTTGCAATATTTTGTACAGTATCTGAAGGCGATAATAGCCATTTTAGACACCAGCGTCATGAAGGCTTACCATATAACGAGATATCGCTGCACAACAAGTTTTCACTGACCTCTGGTCAGTTTACTTGAAAATGAATGCTTGACGTTTACTGAAGCTTTTACCGCAGATTGGGCTGGTTATCATATAATGATAACATTTCCGAATACATACTTTTGCAAGTTGATGAGCTATGAAATAAAAATCACATTTCGTAAGAATGATTCAAACTTCCTTTATATTATATTAAAAGAATGATATTATAATTGTAGCTACAAAAAATGGTGAAGAAATGCTGCTTGTATCAAATTAATTAATTTATTTACATATAACTTTTTTAGCAGCCAAAGATTTGCTGCTGTTTTAATAGAATTTTTAAGCGTACTAAATCAAGATCCATTTATAATCTTATTAGCTTAAGCATATTCATATCATTAAATATTATTAGAAGTTAATATGCATTTGAAATATTTCGACTTAGCTGACGTACGAAAAATTTGCATACCTTAAGGTTTATCAGGCTGAAAATTACAAAATTTGTAAATAATTAAGACTCATCATATACGTCATGTTAAAGTTGCAGTTGGGTACATTGTCCACATTATATATTATATTATATATCTTGTCAATAAGAAATAGGGCATACGAGACTTCGTACAGACTGTAGTGGTTAGCATTCTCGACGTCGACACGATTCACAGCGCCTTTTTCCTGTTGGGCCACAGCCCAACAGGTCTTTAATTTTGATTTTAAATATTCAGTGTGCTGCCAATGTTAAACTGGTCATGTGCGGAGTGTGTTTTACACGTCCGCCACCGTTACATTGCACCCGTCACCTACATTTCACCTGCATAATAACACTTTTGCTCCCTTGCTTTCGTTAATGACTGAGTTTGTGTGAATTCCGCCTTTATATACGATTAGAAAAAATTGCAAAAGAATGCTTTACCCTGGATTCGATCCTCCAGCCTTCAGTTTAAGGGGGTAGTGTCGCGAAAGCAGTCGATTTTGCGCGACTATAAAACTTTTTCAGTGAAAGCTAGGTCATTGTTCTTTATATATTCTAAAAATACGTTTCAAGGCAAATATTTTTGCCAAGTTTCAGAAAAATTGATGCAGCATACAGTTAGCAGTGAAGTCGCAAAGTCGGAAAAATGACGTTTTGAAAACCTATTCACATTCGATAATTTCGTCACAATTAAGAAACTTTTTGTTTAGATTCTTTACATAAAGTAAAAGCACATATGCTCTAGTTTAAACACACAAAATTTTGTGCAAATTGCTTGAGTGGTTGTGGAGTAATGCCTGTTTGAACTGTGAAACAGTGCGTAACCTGTAAAGTACTCACAGCAATAATGATAAATTGTGAAAAATTTAGACATTTATTTTGAAATCAAAAGAAAAACGAACCTTCATTTTTTATTTGTCTTATTTGTGGCAAAAAATTGTGCGTCAAAACATTACATGTACTTCACAAGCTGGCCAATCTGATATTTGGCTTGCTTTTTTGAACTTTTATGTCTCTATTGTGTGCTATCTGGCTCACAAATGGTGATTGGTTAAAAATAATGGTAGATATTGGTAGTCTGGTGTCTGGCAGTATTTATTTGACACCATATGGCATTTCACTAGTTTCTCAGTGAACGTACTATTTTAAAGCAAAAAGTTCTCATTTTGTAGCCTATGAGCAAAACTGCTTTGGCGACACTACCACCTTAAGAGTGCAGCATCTACTACACTACCACTACACCATGCTGTGGTCTTGTATGTTCGTTGTATGTTCTTGTATGTTAAATGTTCGTGTTGAAAAACAAATGTTCGTCGTTGAAATATTTTTCAACGACGAACATTTTCAACGATGAACATTTTCGACGACGAATATTTTGTTTCAATAAATCGGCCCCCGATGACATGAGACGTTTTCAAAATTGGTTTTGGGCTTTGGCGAATTAAATTTAACTTTATTGATTTATTCTTTGACTAAGAAGTAGGATAAAATGTGTTTGGGTTATTTGCTAATGGAACAAGTTTCACTATGTTAACTTTGAAGTGTTGTACAGATCCTGAGCCATTCAAAATACTACGTCAAGAGCCGAAGAGTATGAGTGACGTTACAGCATCATAGCATATAAAACTATGTAAACGATGACTGTACAAGAGTTCTCAAGAACAAATGAAAACAAAGGCATAAACAGTTACATAATTATGTTGAAAGCAATGTATCATTTTATGAGTTACCGCGTAAATTAGACCGCAACAGCGAGAAGTCTCCGGTCACCCTTTAGCTTTATTAGTCACATGACTTCCGTGAGCTTGAACTTTTTTAGCGCAATGCTGTTTTTGTGACTGTTGTTTTAATTTCAGCACAGAAGTCTCGTTTTATAGCCAACGTATAATTTTTGAAAGCCACGTTATCAGCATGTGATATTTTTATTAAGATTTTTTACTACAGAACATGCGGTAAATACAATTTACAATATTTTTACTATTGAGGCGTTAAAATGCAGTTAAATATATATATATATATTTCAGTGTGTTTTTTCAGTGTGTTTTTTCTATTGGATGTTAGCACCGTTCATTATGGTGGTTACCTATTATATTTGCCTAAAACGTGAAAAGTTTTGAGTTCGGTTGCGAAGTGAGAATATGATTGAACCGTTACTTAAACAGCTTTACGACAGCTCATCAGCGGCCCAGCAGGTTAGGGCGCTGGTCTGCGGATATTGAGTTGGGTGTTTCGAATCTCTCCTTGGTCATTCCGATTCTGATGCTGTCTTGTATGCAGCTCCCTTCCTTTTTTTGACACGATAACAACAAATTGTCTGTTAACGCCCTTAAATAAATAATTGAATGTCTTTCAACGCAAACTTCGTTATTTTTTCGTAGTAATTATTAAACTCCCCTTGGCAGCCTCTATCTTATTATCTGACTTGACGTGCAATAATTTATGTTTTATTGTTATTATTAGAATTTTTACGATATTTTTTTGAATTTATTACAAGTTTATGAGCTATGGTCACCTTTATGCAGGCTTTTATTGGTTGGTGGTTTGAGTTGTTTCTTGATGGCATAATATGTACAGTATGTATGTAGTGTTTGATAGGATCGTTGAGTTTCGTTGTGCGAGCTGTGACATGTGACAGTTTTTTTGTACAAGCAATGTCTAGGAGTGCAAGCCGGCTGACTCAACACATGCTCAATTCACATACTTAACTTGATGCTTTTAAGTTTTTGTCACAGAATTTAAAGTGTAGGTACATATATGATGTAAATCAGAACGGATAACATATGTCGTGTAAGGCCTTTCAGCGTCAAATTACGATGTGAACAAGTGAATGAGAAAAATCAACATAAAATATATAAAAAATACTTTGGTTTTTAATTTAATTTATGAAAGGTCCCAAAATTAAAATCTAAAGTTTGGTTTAGATTAGGTTAGTCCAAAAAGTACTAAAGTTTCAGTCAAACAAGTTATTTAACACTAGATAATAAGCTATCTTCAGCGAAATAATTTGTTTTGTTGTTTACTTGTAGTCCGGCAACGGAATTCTCTAGAACCGGCTAATTAGTCTAAAATAGTTGATCAGTTTCAATGTTAATTAAATCTCTAAATTTACATATAAATTATCTTCTATCATTATTTATTGCTATATTTTTGTGAACTTGATAAACTGACAGTGACTAGCTGTGGCATGTTATTGACCGGGGCAAACTAGAGTTTTCTGGAAAAAATGTCACTTTTTCTTGGGAAAACAGCAATCGAATTAAAGCAAGACTGAGCGACTAGTCGCAGAAATGTAGCCACTTGTTTTATTTAAAACTGTTATTATTCGATAGTTTTTCCAGCCGCCTAAGCCACTACTGTCTCAACATTTAAGATTTGGTGTTGACTTTTACGCTTAACGCGCTAATTTGCCATCAATGCGAGGCCATCTAAGTTTTCAATAATTGACTTATTTAAATATTCCAAGTCAAGTCAATGAAAAGAGTTTTTTTATAGATCTGACGTTTTGACTAACTGTTGCTAACATATTTATTGATTTCGTAGTTGGATACTGAAGTTTATGTTTCTGACGTTCTCTTGGCCCTACTTATTTTACCTGCTTTTGCTGTGTTGTCATTTCATTTTTTCGTACAAAGTAAGACAGAACAAACGTGAGATTAGAAAACACAAACGTAAGAAACCGCTTCATATCGTTAATATGTATTTTGTCAAAAAAACTTTTCGAAGACATTTTTAACCTTTTAACCAGAGATGCACGGGGGGAATCGGCGAGGGGGGGGGGTGCCCGACCCCTGGCGGAAGGGGGGTGGTCCCTAGTTTTTTCCATTTTTCAGCGACAGCCGAAAATTTTTCAGAATTTTTCGATTTTCACCTCATTTTTGGGGTAATTTTTTGGCCGCAGGCGAAATTTCTTTGCAATTAGTCAATTAGTCATTTTTTTAAGCATGGTTGGGGTACTTTCTTGGCCATCGGAGAGGGGGGGGTGGGGGGTTGAGGGGGGGGTGCCGGATGTCTGAGGGGAGGTGCCGACCCCCCTCAGGGGGGAGGTGGATACCCCCCCTACCCCCACCTATGTGCATCTTTGTTTTTAACTATGTTTTTTGACATTTTTTAACTACATTACTGAAAAAAATATTACTAAATCGATGCATTAAATTATTGTTACAAATGCTAAAAATTGATCGCTGCCATTGAATAATTTTTTGCATGCATGTTTTATTTTCTTTTTTATTAATTTAATTGCTTTAGTATTAAAAAGGATTAAGTAAATATGCGGTTATGTACATATTGTTGTTACATGTACTAGTCCGAACGAGAGGAGCTTCATCAGGTGCGATTTTGGACGGGAAGTGGTTTTTGAATAAATTTAATTTAATAAAAAAATCTCAAATCTTACGCGGAACGGTCACACTTAGTCTAACTACTGCATTCGATTTTACACAGCTTAAAAAATTTAAGCGGGGCTTTTCATTTTGAAAGCAAAAAGAGATCCAGTTTGAAAAAGAAACTGTTAGTCACCGGGAATCGAACCCAGGCAGCTCTCGCCGATGACAAGAGTTCCGAGTCACTACATAATAATCACTACATCACAGTCCCCGAGTCTCGTAAGCCCTAGTTTTCAATTACAACATTAATGCAACTAAGAATTATTTTTCAGTGACTCACATTTTCTTGATTGATACGGCTTAATGCTTCCTCCGGGTGTCCAATCAGAATACCTAGTTAGCTTCAAGAACGTGCTTGCTATTTTTTAAAGCTTGCTGAAGAATCTTGTCTGATTATTAGTGTTTTTTGCATTGACTATATAGACTATAATAAATGGGACATAAAAGGTTATTTCTAGCATTTTCTGCTTTGAAGCACATAAGTTAATCAAATCAGTCGTGTTAATTAGAATTCACGTCATAGTTTCCTACAAAAACGTTGCATATCTTTAGCAAAATTTGTAATTATATTACTTTATGTGCATTTGAGTAAGATAATATTCTTTATAGTTATGTTATTATGACTAGAACTTGACAATTTTTATAGTCAAAAACTAAATATCTGGGGGACGAAGATTGTTTGGACTTTGATTCTGTTCTTGTCTCTCTGTCCTCAAGAGTAAGCATGAACCGGGCTTTGTAGTCTACCGGATGAAACCCACTGGAGTTATTAACAATCTATGAAAAGCTTTATACCAGGGACGTTATTTTTACACATCATCCTGCAACTAATATATATGTTTATTAGCAAGCACATTTGTATTTTGCAACTTTTGTACATTTCTAGCGGCCTCAAAAATGTTATCCTACACCTTAATTATGCTGTCTCTACCCCTTATCACCACACCATACGATTCTCTTCTGCTACGAGGTATCGGCCCCGACTTTATGTCGCCGCTGGTTGAGACACTGTCATTGCTTTACAATGGCGAGAGGGCAGAGTATCGTGACGTCACGTTTGAGTACGAGGCAGCCTCAGCGCGTGAGGCTAAATGCGTGCTGTTCAACAATTGTAGTGCCAGCCAAGGGGTGTTCGATTTCGCTCTGACCAGCGAGCAGCTTTATGATCGATTGGAGAACAGCAGTAACATGATAGTCATACCGATTTTTGCTGGGTTAGTAATTGATTTAATCCTTTGATTTATGAAGGAAGGAAGAATAATGACTAAATCAGGGAGCCAAATAAGCCACATAAGCCAAAAATTGAGCTTGTTGCACTTGAACAGGCCAACAGACTTTTACGGTTCACAGAAGTAAAACTTAATGTTTGTGTCTAACGATAAAAATTGATGACTTTATTGCTTTTTTGCTAAATTTTTTACACTTTTGGCAGTATGTACAGAACAGTAACAATCACAAAAATTGGCATGTTTCCGAATATTTTGTCACTGATAACAAATGAAAGCCCACATCATTTTGGGCAAGTTTGCTTTCTGACTTCACTCGAAAAAGTTACGCCCCAAAGCCTTGATTTTTGCAGCACCCTCTTAATTGAATCCTTATAAAGTACTTGTATGAAATTCGTTCAATGAATTTTATGATTTTGTTTCAGTCCAATGGCCATCATCTACAACGTTCCGAAAGTGCAACTGACCCTTCAGCTGAAAACAGTGGCGGACATTTTCTACGGAAACATTGAAAAATGGAATGACCCCGTCTTGGCCTCACAGTCGAACACCACACTACCCAACGCCGAAATTGGGCCGATTGCCATGCTGGGAACAGCGGGTCAAACTGCGGTTATGGCTTCGGTGCTGTCAGCACACATTGATGAATGGAACGTTGATAATTTTGGGGAAGAAAGAAATCACTGGAAATCCCGAGCGATCAAATATTTCGCACGAAAATCGATCGGCATGATCGGTCTAATCGGATCAATTGAACATCTGATTGGCTATGCTATTTATGCGGAAGCTATTAAGTATGAACTTCAGATCGCGAAACTGTTCAATGGGCAAAACTCCACTTTCTCAATAGAAAGCAGTCTTATTGCAGTGCAGTGTGCGCTCATTCGAGAAGTAGAGCGGCATTTTTCGGCCAAATTTGACGTGAAACATTGTCGAAAAGTGTCTCCCTACCCATTAACGTTGATAATCAGCATCCTATTGAACAAAACAGCAGTCGATGAAAGCACTTGTCGATCCAAAACCGAGTTGGTTCGATTCCTACATTGGGCCACAGAGGATCCCAGAGCTCAAGCCGAAGCTAAAATCAAAGGCTTCACGCCACTGACTCAAGTGAACGCTAGAATTTTGAACTACATTACTGATAAAATTATCACCTGTAATTCTGAACCGATTTCAGTTTCGATTGTGACTGAAATGTCCTTGGAGATAGATGCTCAAGAAAAACCAAAACGAATGGTCACTATAATTGGCATTGTGGTGATTTTATTGATAATATGCAGTTTGTGCGTATATGCGGCAGCAACGAAACTGAAAATTCACCGAAACGTTTACAAAAAAACCTGGCTTATAACTATGGATCAACTTGGTTCGAATGCGGAGCCCTCTAGAACCTCAATTTCTAGTCGACAAACGATACTCGATATGTTATCCTCGTTTTCTAGTATCGCATCATACAAAGGCCGAACCGTTGTGGTTTTTGACGTTTGTGAAAGCAAATTTCTGGTCAAAGTTCCGAACCAGTATTTCAAAATGGGGAAAAGTACCTTAGATTTTTCGGCTCATGTAAATTCGACCAATGTGTCGCGGTTGGCAGGCTTAATTTCGGGGAAGGACGGCACCGTATACGGTGTCTATGGCGCACAGGATATGAAAGGGTCCCTCTGGTACGTACTGCGAAAACACAACGCTGTGATTGAGAATACCGTTCGTGTAATTATAGCCCGTGACGTTATTTCCGGTATGGCTTATTAGCGCCAGAAAAATTTCCCCGAAAATTGAACTCGTCCACTTTCTCCTACCCAAAAACTATCCCAACATCCAACCGCAAAGTCTTGGGCTAAAGTATTGCAGGAGGCGTTTCAAGATTTTTGCACGGTGACGGACAAGCAGAATGGCGGATTATCGCAGGCTTTTCGTGGTACGGACCCTGGCCTACTTTTCCAGTAACGCGAAGTTTCAAAAACACCGATGTTTACAGTTTCGGCATTTTTGGCAATTAGACTTTCGTCCGAAGATGCATTGGGCGAATTTACATGAGCCAAAAATCTAAGGTACTTTTCCCCATTTGAATACTGGTTCGGAATTTTGACCAGAAATTTGTCACAAACGTCAAAGCCGCAGGAACAGCTAAGGCCTTTGTATAATAAGATACTAGAACGAGGATGCAGTATCGAGTCTCGTTTGTCGACTGAAATTTGAGGTTGGGGCTAGCATTCGACCGAGCTCCATGCCCCGTAGTTCATAAGCCAGGTTTTTTTGTAAACGTTTCGGTGAAATTTTCAGTTTCGTTGCTGCCGCATATACGCACAAACTGCATATTCTGATAAAATCACCACAATGCCGAATTATAGTGACCATTCGTTTTGGTTTTTTTGAGCATCTTCAACATACAGTCGCCCCAATTGAACTGGGAATGGGCTCTGAGATTACAGTAAATTCATACCTTCGTAATGCCGTTCGAAATTGCTAGTTTTCCACTTGGTCAATTAGCATGAAGCCTTTGATTTTAGCTTGGCTTGAGCTCTGGGATCCCTCTGTTGGCCCAATGTAGGAATCGACAACTTCGTTTTGGATCGACAAGTGCTTTCATCAACTGCTGTTGTATATTTACAAAAAACACAAAACACCACAGAGGAAAAAAAAAACAGAAAAACAATAAAAAAAAAAAAAAAAACAACAAACAAAAAAGAGGATCCACGTAAAAAACATAAAAAAAAAAAGCCAGACAAACAAGGAGAAACAACGAATTCCCATACAAAAAAACAAAAAAACAAAAAAAAAAAAAAACAAAAAAAAAAAAAAACATACGATACCCTATAGAACAAACCAAAAACCAAAAAACCTAAACCCCACAACAAAACAATAAACAAAAACAAAACACAAAAACCCAAAAAAAAAACAACCACAAAATATATATATATTTATTTATTTATAAAGAATCTTTATGTTGGTGAACTTGTTCACTGCATCATTACTCCGTAAGCTTGCTGTTTCGTCATATATAATTTATGTAGTTAAGTTAGGCTAGTCACTAGTGTATGCCTGTGTGTGCACTGGACTGTACCGAATAACCTATCATCTAACTTTATATTTCTTAGTCCTGTTTTAATAACATTTTTCGCCATAAAGAGAACTCTATGTTAGCAGGTAGCAAATTCTGGGGGACGGACGTCGGGGCGGAGCTAATTTTCCGTGACTCAACGAAGAGTGTTTTGCGCGCTCTGCTAACTATACCGTCCCTCACCATAACGCATACCCATCCCACCAGCATTTAGTCTGCGTTCTACAAGCCAACCAACTTTTTTTTCAATTCAGAGTTGGCCCAAGCTTCAAACCTGGCCCCGGCTTTCATGAGAAAACAAGACCAAAGCGAGCAAGCCGTTTCAGGTTACACTGCTGCGCACCTCACGGACTTTTTAATGTTGACTTTTGGACTCGGGGCAGAGTGAATTCACTCACATATACACTATTCTTGGCTTACCAGATATCAGAATATTTCTGAAGATTATTAGTGTTCTTGGATGTCTTGCTGTAGCGGTTTTCTCATTCATGCATTCATTCATTCATTATTTAGTTTTATTCACTCCGTGTGTCATCACATATATACCTACGTTACGTTCCTTTGGTAAATACTAATTGCGTGTGTACATACATAGTAGGTATGACTTTGTGTCGCAGGTTGATTGCAGTTCTGACGAAGTCTTGTCTGTTTCAGTTAGCAAGATCAGCTTTCGCGTTCGGCTGCAACAGGGAGTTCAAGCTGATCAGCATTTTTCCGCTAAAGATCAGGTTCCCTTCCCTATCGTGCCCAAACTGCCGCGCTTGGCGAAAGAGCATTTTTATAATAATCAAGTAGGAGTTTAAAGAAAAGGTAGACTGCAATCCTGAGCTTGTCCGTTCTTCTTCGGGAATGTCTCTGATTGATAAACCATGAATATTCTATTTGACAGTTCATGAGTATACTACTGCGGTTTTAGTACTATTCATCTTCTTCCTGTTGGTTAAATTATGAACAACAGCTATGAACAATACGTACAAAAAGGATGGCAAAGATCTAGGTGAACGTACCAAGGTCATGTACCCACGCATTATATACGTTTTATCGATTGATCGTTGTTGGCTGTTGCCCATCAATTTTTCATTCCACTTTAGCTTTTTGCCTTTCGGCATTGGCTCACTAGTAGGAGTAGTGGGTATATTAATTTTAATAGTTTCTACTCCTTTCGGTCGTCGTTGATTATTTTTTTGAGTTGAATGAGAATTTGATTTGTTTCTTTAGATCACGCATTTGTTTAGAAATTCAGATTACTTCGATTTGTCACTTCCTTTGCATTGATGTAAAATATAATAGACAAAGCACAGTGTACGTACTGTGGCAGTATATAGAATGTGGATATTGCGTAATTAAATTATTCTACAAATTTACATAGTTGATAAAATTACATATCTATGTAGTCTACAATAATCCAGACTTAATTTTGTGGAAAAATTGGCCCAAAACGGTTAATAGTTTTAAACATTTGGCTTTTTTATGGTTGAAAAATAGCTAATTTCTGTGAAACAAAAACGTCTTAAAACTTTTTTGCTGATATCTTGGTGTCTATTTGTGTCGAATGATTCCACAGTTTTATTAGTACTCTTGGCGTCTACGGTTGGCATTTTTTTTGTTTTTCTTGATCTTCAGGTCACGCGAACAGTTCAGTTGACCATAAATAGTAGTGATGTGGATCGGATCGACTGACCGGATCGGATCGAATCGCCAATCAAGCATCAGAATCGGATCGGCATAAAAAGGCATACCTTTCTGACCTATCTGATCCTATCCACATCAATAATACATAAGTTTGAGCTACGTGGTTTTTTATAGGGATGTCGCGGATGTCACTTTTTTGACATCCGCGGATGCGGATGCGGATGTCGACTCCTAACATCCGCGCGGATGCGGATGCGGATGCGGATCTTTTTGGAATGTGTTCTAGACAAGTTATGAGCCGAAATTTTACAATTTTTTTTGCCAAAAAATGCGTAAAATACTACAAATAGCATGTAGGTGTTAAGACGTCCCTTAGGGGTGGAATCAGTCGGAGCACTGGAAGCAGTGGAACAGCATTTTTCGCCTAATAATCCGGAGTCCCCCTATATCCTCCAAACCTAGGGGAGGTCAATTAAAATTGAACGCTTTTTCGAATAGAGTAGGTTAGAAGTTTGTAGTATGTAAATTTCAGCTGGAAATCAAACTTCATCCAAAAATACTTTTACATGACTCATGACTCTCAAAAATGCAGAACTTTGTTCGAATGTCCGCAATATCAAACATTCTTAACCATATAGTGAAAGTGTGAAACCTACTTTAGAAAAGAGCAATTTGCAACCAACAATGAAGCAAAAAACCCAGAATGATGTTTCATTCCACTGTTTTAAGAGCTAATACTGGCGTATACATGCACAAAATTTAAAATTGCTGTCTGATTTCCCACATTTTTAGTGGCATCTGACGAATCTGCAACATCCGCACATCCGCATCAAATTTTTGCGGATGCGGATGCGGATGCGGATGTCAAAAAGTTGCGGATCATCCGCGGATGCGGATGCGGATATCCGCGACATCCCTAGTTTTTTAGGATTTAATTCTTGCTGTTCGTGTTTACCAAGTTGACCAAATTATTTACTGAACTGTGCAAATCAGATTTTCGCAGAGATGCACTGAAGCAATTGGTGATAATTGGTGAGGGAGGTGTTTGATCCCTGACTGAGGGGGTGGGTGGTCCCCGGTTATAGTTTGTCGCCGGGGGGTGGATAGTGGATGCTTCCCGGCTCTGTGTGAAAGCATATATATCTTAAAAATTTTAATTATTTATTTTTATTGCTGTAATTAAACTAGGCCGCCTCATCTCCTTTCACGGGCCTATTCCTGTACCGAACTTAAACAGTCTAAAATTTCTGCCGGAAAATGCCAATACTAAACCTCTGGAGTCCGCGTCGAACGGATGCGCTGATTTTTTGTAAGACTAAACGGTCTTACTTGAATATTGAACTGTTAGTTTAAAAGTTAGTTAGTTAAATCCTTTTCGTCCGATGATTGTAGTTTATGGATTCGGACTTACATTAAGCAACTGAGTGTTTTCAACTCGTAAATTATGAGTCACTATAAATAAGTTCCACAGTTTTCTACATAAGAGTCACTTGAAGTTTTAGTTGCACTGTAGGATGCTTTTAACTGTTTTTTAGCAAACACTTTTGTTCTGCGAAATTCCCACACCGACGACTGCAATAAGTGCGTATAATTTTTGGGCCGAAATTTTTTTAAAGCGAAACTGGCATTTGATAAAGAGACATTTAATTAGAGTGAATATGAGAATGAGTGAACAATAAATTAACTAATAGACTGAGATTAGGTTATTAACGTGTTTTTGCTTTGTTTTTAAATTTTGTTTCAGCGCTGAATTTAAGACTTTCCATTCAATTGTGTAAATAAAGTTTATTTATATACGTAGCTGCATGAAACAGTGAAAAACGTCTAGAAAGTTTTATTTCTTAACAGATATACATATGTCATATGTATCTTATTTAATATGAGCATATTTGAGGAAGATGTAGATATATAAATGGCAACATTTTACACTCGCCCATTTGCCCTACGATTTATGTACAACCCACATTTTATGCCGATGAATCCAATTTGCTTTGAGTTTTTGAGGCTTTCATTTCTAAGAAATTTTTCAAGACCTTCTGGGTCTGGGTTATGGGTGGACGGAGGGGAAGATACTGGGACTTTTGTATGTTGACTTAGGTATTGTACTATTGTATGTTCCGAACTCGAAGGAATTTCGTTCACTCAATCCGTTCATTCAGAACTCCTGTGGCCTGTGAAAACCTATATATTCCGGCCACAGCAGATGCTTGACGTCTGCCTTGAGGCCTTTAGCGAAAGTTGTCATTCATAAATACGGATCGGTGTGTGGAACTTATTTAGCACAGATTTTGGCTCGTACTGTTCACCAATAAAAATGCACGTGAGCAACTGTCGGCGGGCTTTTGCGATTTATCAACCATTTAAGGTGGTAGTGTCGCCAAAGCAGTTTTGCTCATAGGCTGCAAAATGAGAACTTTTTGATTTGAAATTGTACGCTCACTGAGAAACTACTGAACCACATGGCACATGGTGTCAAATAAATACTGCCATACACTAGACTACCAATATCTACCAATGTTTTGAACCAATCACCATTTGTAAGCCAGACATCACACAATAGGGACATGAAAGTTCAAAAAATCAAGCCAGATATCAGATTGGCCAGCTTGTGAAGTACATGTAATGTTTTGACGCACCATTTTTTGCCACAAATAAGAAAAATAAAAAATGAAGCTTCGTTTTTCTTTTGATTTCAAAACAAGTGTCTAAATTTTTTACAATTTATCATTATTGCTGTCAGTACCTTACAGGTTACGCACAGTTTCACAGTTCAAACAGGCATTACTCCACAACGACTCAAGCAATTTGCACGAAAGTTTGGGTGCATAAACTAGAGCATATGTGCTTTTACTTTGTGTAAAGAATGTAAACAAAAAGTTGTGACGAAATTATCGAATGTGAATAGGTTTTCAAAACGTCATTTTTCCGACTTTGCGACTTCACTGCTAACTGTATGCTGCATCAATTTTTCTGAAACTTGGCAGAAATATTTGCCTTAAAAAATATTTTTAGAATATATAAAGAACAATGACCTATCTTTCACTGAAAAGGTTTTATAGTCGCGCAAAATCGACTGCTTTCGCGACACTACCCCCTTAAACGCCCGGTTCACACGAGGCGCATTTTGCTCCACGGCGTCATGGCGTACGCCATGGAACATGAGCGGGCGCATTAGCGGGCGCAAATGCACAGTACCTGCTGCATTGTGGTGAAATAATGCAACAGGCAGTGTGAATATTCTAATGATAGAATGGGCCCGCTCATGCGCATGCTCATGCTCCATGGCGTGCCTCACGGCGTATATACTCCATGCAATGCGCCCTCGTGTGAATAGGCCTTTACCCTTAGGCCTTCGGAATAGGGAGTGAGAGACAAGTGTCGTTCCTGGAGTGCCAGTGCCTTCCCCCCTGATTGTCTATGGGTGGCTCCCGAAGCCTAAAATGGTGAGTTTAGGTGACAAGCTGATTTGAGACGGTTGAGCTCAAGATCAGCGATGCCTTTTGCGCAGTCTCAAATCTGGGCTCGGGGTAACTGGTAACTGCACACTCATGTTTCCAGAAACATATGTTTGTTTTGTGTGGTTGTGATTTTGCAAACATGTCATTTATTTTGCGAATTTTAGACCTTATATTTTAATCGCTTTGAATATATATCCACTATTCCACTGTCCCCGGAACTTACATATGTAGTTAGTACATACATACTTCGCTTTTATTGTAGTATATGTATATCTGTTTATCTAATGCATTTTATTCCATACATACGTAAGCTTACTAAATATTCAACACGTAGGTTAGTTTTAACAAGCTTTATACGCCAGATTAATTATGCCGTATGAAGGGTTTCTCTTTCTTATGTGCAATGTCTATTTAAAAAGAGAATTAATGAATTTAAGCTCCTTCATAAGGCGTTATTTTTTATCTAAGGCCAGGCATAACGTGTTAAATGACGAATGTCTAACCACACGTTCGGGTCTAGAAGCTGGCTGAACTCATATAAGGCTTGTTGCCGTTTAGTAGAGTATATACATTTCGGGTTTTTAATCAAGTCATTCTTACATTTGTATGTAGGCGGGTTTCATAACAAGAGCAGAATAAATTATTAGCAGTCGGCACCAAAAGTTCTACACGTCAAAGTAGTCAAAAAATCTTCCTGTTAAACCTCAGTAACGCCACAGTATTTAGTTTAAGTATTTTATTAAACACCATTAATTGGTACATTAAAGTTAGTATTTAATTATATATCTCCATATTATCTTTGACTGCGTTTACAAAGACTGGGTTAAGACGTCCTTTATGCATTCCACCTTAACCAGAAGAGATTAAATTACAAGAATTGCATACACTGTGAATAATTTAAAGTTCTTCTAATTGTTCAGTCAGAAATGCACAATAAAAAGTCTGGTGTCACAGACGCTAGAAATTGGTTTTCTGAGACTGTCTTTAACCGTGACAAACGTCCTACGGTTTCATAGCCCATTATTTTTCTGCTACATTATTTCTTTCGCAGTATGAGACCAGCGTGGAAAAGTTTGTGACTGAAATCTGTTCGTCTGAACCGTATTTCTTATTTGTCACGTTTTTTTTGCTGTGCTTGATATTTATTTGTAGACACAGTGTGCTCTGGTACTTGGAAATATATTCTTGATGTGCTGTTGAATGTTGACTTTAGAACCAAATTTACGCAGATCTAAAACTGCTGTTGAGTTTCCAAAATTTAGTATTCACTATTTTCACGTTTAAGACGATGGCTTGCAAAAAGTTTGTGACTAGGAAAAATAAACACTGTAGTAACAGTAACATTTTTTATGCGTTACTGTGGTACACGTTTATCCTTTTTTCGGTTCCTATCTACCGTTTGGTGTCTTTCAAGCATATTTTAACGCGGGGGTTTATATATTCTGGGGGGGGGTCCTGTATCGACATTTTGACGGCCCTTGTATCAAGTCAGACGAAATGGGCGTGTTTTAGCAGAAAAATCAGCGATTTTTAAAAAGTTTGACCAAAATAAACTAAAAGTTTGATAGAAATGTCCATATGTATGAGCCTAAATATATAATAAAAATTCGTATCATATTCATAGCCCTCCAAGTTTATACTCTCCCCGGTCGTGTTAAACTTTCCTTTTACGAAAAAATTCTGACACTCTTTTTTAGTCGGCGATGGTGTCAAAAAATGACGTCAACTTCAAGGGAGTGGGTCGGGTTCATCATCTGTAGCAGACTTTTTTAGTTCCTAAATATGCATGAAATACATTTGCTTTAGGGTTTTATGACACAACACAGGACGGGAGTCATTCCTAAACGAACTCCTTGCGAATATTTCGTACTTCTTCCCTTTGCTATGAGTAGTATAGCGTACTGATCTGAGGACTCTTTGGGTAGGGAGGAGCCGGGTAGGGAGGAGCCGCTATCTTTAACGTGTAAAATCCCCCAAATAATCCCCCGCAATCCCCCGACCTGCTTGCTGGCGAATTGGGTGGGGAGGAGCCATAAATTCCGTAAATTTTTAAATTTAAATTTTAATTTTTTTTAATTTAAATTTTTAAATTTTAAAAAGTTTTCAATTATTAATGTTAATAATTTTTACATGTTTAATTTCTTACTATTTTACAATTTTATTTTTTTTGTGAATTACGTAATGCGGTTGCAATAAACACGTGTATAGCCTAGGGCGTTTAAATAGATGCCACTAGCTGGCTGACTGGCTGGCATGACAGCTGACGCTGTCAACTATTTTTTTTTCAATTTATTTTAAGCTGTCAACTATTTTTTCAAATTTATTATAACATACAAATTTTTATTACTAATATTTTTTCAAAATTATTTTAAATTATGCAAGTATTACTGAAAAATTTTCTTAATTTATTGCAAATTTTTTGCATTGCTGAAAATTAAATTTTTTTTATTAAAAATTTTTATAATATTTTTAATTAATAATTTTATGTAATTAAATCTTAATTTTCTATTTAATTAACTCTTAATTATATTTTAAAATTTTGCAAATTTTCAGTACGTAATGTGGTGAATTTTTGAAATGACTATAATATGTAATGCAATTGGAATGCTTTAGGGTGTGGTGTGACAGCTGCCTGGCTAGTTGTCTTACGGTAGTTTTTCCTATGTTGACACCGCACATTTTACGGGCATGGAAGATTTTTTAGCCGTGGTAGGTCAGATCAAGATGATCTATACGTCATATTGTAGATAATTATGTGTAGTACAAGTTGATATAAAAAGCTAAGCTCAATTCCTACGCTA